>CAWVNO010001431.1:0-90000 GCA_963930645.1 Salticus scenicus
GGGTCAATTTTTAATTTATAAAAATAAAATAAAATAACAGCATTTCATCTGAAAATATAATAAGTTTATAGTACAGTAAAACCTCTCTAAGTTGGACACCTACGGTTCCAAGAAAAAGTGTCCAACTTAGAGAGGTGTCCAACTTATAGGGGTTAGACATAATGTTAATGGATACATTCCGTTCCGAGAAAAAGCGTCCAACTTAGAGGGGTGTCCAACTTGAGAGGTTTCACTGTATTAACTTGTGTTATAAATATACCATATCATCATATTATGCCATAAAATTATAGAAATCGTACGTACAAATGGTTATTTAATGTTTATTATGCTTTTTTATATCCCCCCCCCCCAACTTTTTTTACATAAAGTAATAAAATGAAAGTTTATAGAAATCAGACGCACAGATGGTTATTTAATTATTATTCTTTTTTCTATTTTTCCCCCTTTTTATATAAAGAAAATAATAAAACCTATTGCTATTATTATTATTTAATTGTTCTTCCTAGTATAATTTTTTGGGGAATTAGTTAAGGCTTTCATGCTTATTTGATGTACACATCGTTAATGAATGAAACCAAAATAAGTTACGATAAAAACAAATAGAAGCAAACCATATGGTCGTCCCTTTAAAACTGTATACGGATTCTGATTGGTTAAAAACGAACAATATCTGAATGAAATTCGAATATTTTCTTCGAATTTTCCCTTTCTTACTTTCCTGACGTCAGCAGTTGCGGAAATCAACTCCGTTTGGCTTGAATCACTAACATCAGTGCTTTCCCCTTTTCTCTCGCAATCCCTCCCACTTTGTGAGCTGGTTATCGTAAAGTTGTGGCGTTTGACCAGAATTCGGCCCGTAAGCTCTCACAAGTAAGATGACGGATATTAGGGTTGATCAATGAGAAATAAAATATTTATTTATTTATTTATTTTTGTGTGTGGAGTGTTATTATTGACACAGAAAATTAAATTAAAACCTTTGTTTAATTTAAAATGACAAGATTTACTTCATTAAACGTGATATCGCACAAGCACGAAAATGTCCAATATTGTTCATTTATGATTCATTATTTAAAAAATCGCAATAAATTGTATAATAATGCGAGATGAACAGCATATTTCTGATTTTTTTTATAATAATAATAATAATTAATATTATTATTATTAACTGTATGTATATTATTTTGTATCGTTTGTTCCTTGTTAAAAAAGTCAAACTATATTTTTACACTAATGGTACTGAATGTGTTAAGTACTCCTTAAATATCCTTCACAGGTATAAATTAATTCTTTTAATAATAGATATATGATATACTTATCATTAATAAGTCTCTCCTCGCCATTCTTTCTGCAGACAAGTAGGAATTTTTAGTGATTTTGCATGTTAAGTAGTTTGACCCCTAATTTATCACAGAAGTCATTAAAAAATATAAAGCAGCTTGATACAACTACAAACCTAAATTCTAAATTGATTTTCATCAAAATTATTTAAATTGTAGAGTTAAAATTCTTATTACGAAAAAGAAAAACTCTATATGTGGGGAATTAATTTTGTATCTAAAAGTAGATTATGAGAGAGTTACTTTCTAGAATTTTTAAGCTGTTGATGAAATGCTAAAATTCATTAATGTAATTTTTTTTATTCACAAAATTTATATACAGTCTCTTATTTATAAGATTATTTTAACTCCTATATTCTGAGATATTTTAACTCCTACAATATTTTAAGCATTAAAATTCAGAAATATTCTTTAAAGTTTCAACTTTCCAAATTTAAGTATATACTATACATTATGTTTACTTTAATTTTTTTATTGAATTGAAACATTTATGTTTAATAGTTTTAATGCAAGTAATGATTTAAAAGCATGGGATAATTTGGGTATACATTGCATTTTATTAATTAGGGAATGAAAAATAATCATTTTATACACCTGCATCATCGTTACCTAAGGTTGTATATGCTGAAAATATGCTTGCAATACTGATATTGACAAAAGTTTTGTTTTCTAAAGATAGCAATGTAAACATATCCATATATTATTATTAATTTAAATTAAGGTATACAGATTCAAATTCATCATTTGAGATAAAAATGTTTCCACCACTTGTGCAAAGTAGCTTTTGAATTGGTTTTTATAATCATTTTCATTCAATTTTGTGTCCTCTAAAATGACCTCTTTTTCAAAATTGAATATTTTCTATTTTCTTATAAAATAAAAGACATTGCATATTTTCTCCTCTTTTACCAATAAAAAATTCTGGTCACCTTATATGTAAAAAATAGAGTAAGATAATCATATTTTGTGGTGAGTAGCTTTTTTTTTTTCAGTGAATATAATATAATTTGAAATTTTGGGCTCTGATAAATTTTAAAACACTTTATTATGAAAGGTGCTACATTGAGTAAGAAAATGTTACATATATTTTTTTTTTCTAATTAAATCTTCATGTAATGCAGAGTTAAATGAATGCTTTACTTAGTACGGGATCTAATAATATCTTATGTGTTTAAATTTTGAGTTATTTTTGTTGATATTTCTAGGTTATTCTTTTATAGATAAAGTAATTTATTGTGCTTTAAGTTACATTGAAATTAAAAGGTTTGTAATCCAGCTATCTCACTGTTTCAATTAATTAATAAATTGCATAACTTAAGATTTTAAATAGTGTTTTTTTTTTTTTTTTTCATGATTTAAGGAGAGGGGGGGGGGAGATGAATTTTCTTGCGGTTAATTTAGATTTTTTTTTTTTTTTTTTTACTTGTTGCATTGGAATTTTAAAAGACAACTTGTTGTTACAATACACTTTTAAAGCAAAAAAAAAAAAAAAATAGTCAAATAAATTTGGGTTTTGCTTTGTATAGAGGGCACGCATAATTTTGATTTACTTATTGGTGAATTGATTCACAAGAGTTGTTTTTCACTTTTAAGATTTTGAACTTTGTGTATAAAATGATTTTTTTTTTTTGGAGGGGGGGGGGGAGGAGAGGGGGAACACTGCTCCGCAAAAAGAAAAAAAAAGATCTGATACCATTCTTGCTCAACTTATGTGAAATGACCTCCTGAATCCGAATATGACTCCCATTTTGCCTAGTCACCGACCATTTTCTAGATACACCACCCCCTCTCTGAATTTTTTTCCCTGTTTGATAATTTTATGACCATGAATTTGATTTGAAGAATTAAAAATAATTTAACACTTAAAAGCAGAAAAATATAAAGTTTAAAAAATAACATTAATAACAGATTAAAAAACTATAAAATATGTAATGCATAATTTCAGTTTCCTCCCCAAAATTTTTCCCTTGTCGCAAATGTCAATGTTTTAGAATTTTCCAACTCTGTAACCCCTCAGAAGACATTTAACGGTTAAAATAATCCTATCCCCTCCTAGAAATCAAATTCATAGCCATAAAATCACTGAAAAATGATAAAAAAATAGGGGGCCATCCTAAAAAACGGTGGGTGATAGGGCAAAATGGGCATCATATTCGGATTCAGGTCATTTTACATAAGAATATACTGAAATGGTGTCAGAGGCAATTTTCATGCCGATCAGTGTAATGGAACTAGCTGTTTTTGTTTAAAAATGCATCCAATTTTAAAAGAGTCTTTTTCTGCATCACAATCACATCTTTTGCACCATAATATTTGCATATTTTAGAATCCAAGTGGCTTCAAGAATGACACATAATCCTTTAAGTGTTATAATTGTCATTTGGTACTTTCATATTAATCGCATGCTGGCAATTTATACTTTAGTATTAACTTGGCTCCTGAAATACGTCACCTGGTTACCATAGCCAGCCAGTATATTTTAACTGGCAACATGGTTTTCAACTTTGAAACTTAATTTAAAAAAAAAATGATGAAAAAATTGGTTCTAGATTCGGGCTCTGATTCCACTCACGATATAAGCAAACTCTCAGCGTTTTCACTCTGGCTTCTCTTACCACGTTTTGAGACACCGTGTTAAATCAATACACTATTAGGGAAGTTACACCACTTTTCTCCATATATATTTCACAACTTGGTGTTAAATTGCTGCACCATTTTAAGGAATTGGTCTAGACAGCTCCTCGTTTGCATGTGCTTTGCAACCAAGAGCTGAATCGTTGTGCTGGTGTAATGATATATTGATAGTGATAGTGTATTAATTTAGTGAAATTATTAAAACTGTTATTTGTATAACTTAAATAGTTATATTACTGTTATTAATAAACTCATTATTTAAATGTATTTCAAGTTAAAACATCTAATAAAATTTACGACATTTCACATAATTTTTTTTTTTGGAAAAATGCTTACAAATAGAAATACTATATATGACATCACTTTCTACAAAGTACTGTCAGTGTGACGTCAAACTGACTCCAAAAAAACAAGCTATCTTTAATTTCTATTCCGTTTAATACTAAGACTACATATTACCCACCCGGCATTGCCCGGACCCATCATAATGACCTTAAATTTGTATGATATCTTTAACTCTATTTTGTTTGAATTTCTATTTTTAAAATAAGCATCACGAAAAAAATAATCATCTGTAACAAAAAAATTATCTCAAACCAAACGGAACAAGAGCTCGTGACCCCGATGCCTGCAGCAGCTTATACGCGGGTTGCTAATAACATGAAAAACTCTCAAAAATTAACCTTGAACCGAATGAGCCTCTGACTCGTGTTTCCGCTGCCTGTGGCTGTGCTATACAGTGTGTTCTGTATGAACATCACCAACAGTCAGGAAATACGAAGACCTTTAAAATAAGGTGTAACATGATAGTGCCTACTACAAAATCACCTAGTTCTATTTTTCACCACCAGGAGGCACACTATATTGTATTCAAACATATCCAATCAACATGAAATTTCAGGAGCTTTAAAATGAGGTGCTACATGTGTGGGTCTAGACTGGATTTCCCTCTCAAACTAATTCCCCCCCCCCCCGGGAAATTGATATTTTAGTATTTGAGTCTAGTCCCCCCTATGTACAATTTCTTCACCGTGAAGTAATTTGGAACTGAGTGAACTCACAAACATGCTTATAACCTCTGCCCCCCCAGGGGGGGAACATTCGACTTTTTATGTTTTTCTCTTTTGATGACACATCTACAGACCAACACCTTTTTTCAGATTCCTAAACCAAATTTTTACACCAAGCCGTTCTCTCAATTTAGTGAATACAGATAAAACACGTTTCAAATTAATATATACATAACTGATATTTCATTTAGAAATACTGGAGTGTAGGTTCCACTGAGCTACCCAGGCTGATAACCAGCTCGGCATTTCTCACATAATATCCGTTGGCAAGGTCACCGAGTCTGCAAACACAGATGTAACAGGTGAGAATATTTTTCGTAGCACAACTCCATTAGACCACAAATTTTCCAATTAGAAATTACTAGCTGAAACCCGTCGAATTCGAAAGTCATTTTATTGACTGTAATGTTTCAAACATTGACGCATCATTATTTAACTGTATTTCAAGTTAAAACATCTAATATAAGTTACGACATTTAACTTACAAAAAGAAATTCGGAAAAATGCTTATAAATAGAAATGAACCTTAAATTTGTATGATTTCATATCTTTAACTTGATTTTGCTCGAATTTTTGTTTTAAATAAAAGCATCACGAAAAAATAATCAGCTGTAACAAAAAAATTACCTCGAAGCGAACAATACTCTGCCTTGTGACCCAGGTGCCTGCGGCAGTGCACACACAGGCCGCTACTAACATGAAAAAATTCCCAAAAATTAACCTGGAACCGAACGAACCCACCCAGCGTTGACCAGGCCCATGATAATAACCTTAAATTTGTATGATTTCATATCTTTAACTCTATTTTGTTTGAATTTCTATCTTTGAATGAAAGCATCGTGAAAAAATAATCATCTGTAACAAAAAAAATTACCTCAAACCTTGGGACCATGGTGCCTGCGGCAGCGTATATGTGGGCCGCTTATAACATGAAAAAATTCTCAAAAATTAACCTTGAACCGGACGAACCTTTGACTCATGTTTCCGCCACCAGTGGCTGCAGCATGCTATGTAAAATTCACTTTCTTCCACCAGGGGTGCAATATGTTATATACGAACATCACCAGTTGCCTTAAATTTCCAAGACCTTTCGAATAAGGTGTCCCATGGTGGTGTCAACTGCAAAATCCTTTAGTTTAACTTTCCACCGCCAGAGGGCACAGTGTGTTCTGTACGAACATCACCAATGGTCAGGAAATACTGAGACTTTTAAAATAAGGTGTAACATGATGGGGCCTACTACAAAATCACCCAGTTCCATTTTTCACCACCAGGGGATCACTATATTGTATACAAACATCCCCAAATCTACCCGAAATTTCAAGTCCTTTAAAATGTGGTGCTATATGTGTGTCTAGAACGGATTTCTCTCTTAAACTAATTCCACCCCCCCCCCCTAAAATCTACTTTTCCTCTTTAAAATCGAAAATTCCAAAATCACAGAAATTGATTTTATAGTATTCGAGTCTAGTCCCCCCATGTACAACTTCTTCACCGTGAAGTAATTTGGAGCTGAGTTAAGCTCGTAAACATGCTTTTGACTCCTGCCCCCCAGGGTGGAGAACCACTCGCCTTTTTTTATTTTTCTCTTTTAATGACACATCTATAGACGAAGATCTTTTTTTAGACACCTCAGCCAAATTTTTACATCAAGCCATTCTCTCGATTTAGTGGATACAGACAAAACATGTTTCAAATTAATATATAGATATTCAATAATACTTCACCCATGAAATTTCATTTAGAAATATTGTAGTGGAAGGCTGATTTATTATTTTTTTAATATCAACTATGTGAAAAATACCAGAGCCGAGAATCGAACCCGGGTCCTCCGCTCGATTCCTGGCTCTGGTATTTTTCACATAGTTTGTAGAAAAAATCAACCTTACACTCCAATCTTTCTAAATGAAATTTCTAATTTTACAGCAAATTCAGAAAACTTTCTACGAATTATTTTCACACATTTATCTTGATTTATAGAAAACTGGCCCTTCAGAGAGGTGGCCTTTTAAAAAAGGTTTGTCCTATGGCACAATTTGCCAGTGTTCTAAAAATTACTACCAAATCAATATCTGACTTGCACTCGACTATAAAAACGTAATCCAACTTTTCCGACAAATAAAACACAGAGTTAAGTTATCATGAAACTATTCATTCTTATCCATCAAAAATTAATTATAAACCTAAGAAAATTAATAAATACTGTGTCTATATTTACTGAACAGATCAAAAGGTTTCATCTTTCTAACGAGTTAATATTTTAGATGTTTACCAGGTAACTTAGACTTAGTTGGTACAGAGGATTAGAATCGGTGAATAATTCTGATTTAGAATCAATCAATAAAATAACTGATTTAAATGTGTGATGAGCGAGAAAGAAATTAAAAATTGTTAAATATTTTTTTATTTAAAATTTTGTAGTAAGGAAGAAAAAAAAAAAAAAAAGCGAGGGGAAATGTGTTATTTTCTTCACTGGCAAAAAAAAAGAAAAAAGTTTTAAAACGATAAATTACAATTTTTTAGCCATCTGTAAATGTAATATGGTTAAAAAGAAAAAAAAATTGTAATACTGCATTTGTATTTACATAAAGAAAAGAAAAATCTATTTCATGCGAATGCTACGGTAAACTCAAATATTGAATGAGAAGATCCCTTTGCGGAACAAGTTGCACAGCAAACTTACTCCAAATATTTGAACTGTAAGTTCACTTTCCAACGTTGGTTTAAATAAGCTTAGTATTTCAAAAGTTATCATGATGACATATTTTCAAGTGACTGCAACTTGAAAACAAAATGGCAGAGCAAGTTGTCCAGTGAACTTATCATCAAAACATTTATATAAGTTCACTACCTAACTTTGGCTTGAATTGATTGATTGATTCAGTGTTTCAAAAGTTATTGTAATAATAAATTTTCAATTAGCCCTAATTAATTTAAGGTATCCGGTTTTTTTTTTTTTTTTTTTTTTTTTTTAAAGAAAAGAGCAGATAAATTTCATTTATAAGCTTGGTTGAGACACTTATATGGCCTATGTATATATCAAAATTCAAGCAAATCCAATCTTAAATATACTTTTCACAATGTGGATTTGTAATTTTCAAGTGAACTCTTGAAAATAAAATAGCAGAGCAACCATCGTTAATGAACTCATCCTAGATATTTGTAAGATCAGTTCGCTGTCCAATTTTGGTTCGATTTGGAGTATTATTTTGGAAGTTACTGTGATGAAAAAATTTCTATTATATATAGATAAAAAAAAAAAAAAAAAAAAAAAAAAAAAGTGATTGTAGTAGGTTGATTTCTAAAGAAATCAACTTAAAACTGATTTACGTACATGGCAGAGAAGGAAATCTAAATATATTTAATACTATTTATTTAATGTTTTGCAAAAAAAGAAAAAGAAAAAATCAAGTTTTTTTTTTTTTTTTTTTTTTTTTCCCCTTAGCTTAATTCAGGATAATTTTTTAAATATAAAGTTTTTAAATTATAATATTTAATATAAATAAAGTTTAAAGCTTTTAAATTTTCTTTTAGGCTCTTTCAGTAGATTTTACCAATTGCCCACTGCATAGCTCTGCTAGACTAATATGTAATGTCACAGTGTAAAGTAAAAGAAAAGAAAAAGAAAAACAGCACTCGCTGATGATTTCATTCTGCCATCATCTATGTTTACATAAATCTTTAAATAACATAGATAATTTTTGGATGTAATATGCAATAAAATGGACATGTCTATATTATGTTCACATGTTTACTTATTTTGGCTTAAAAACACTTATTACATAAAAATACATTTCAATATAATATCTACAAGATCTGGTGAAAAATCTAAATCTAGCTGTAATATGGACATATATTATGTACTTGACCTAATCTACATGAATTTGTGTTAACTGGGTTCTTTCTTTAATAATAATGTTCTATATACTTTTTAAAAACCAACTTCAAACTAAAAAATAACTTTTTGAAACACTAAACAGTAGAATAATAGTTGTAGTGATTATATAATTATATATATATATTAGATAACAGATGTATAAAGACATTAATTAGATTCAATTTTTCAAAAGCTGCTTTTTGATGTTAGAAAATGAAAGATTATAATGAAAGATTTTTAAATATCTTGCTTTTAAACAACTTCAAAATTACTTATTGAAACTTTGTTTATATTGAAAAAATTAGACTAACCCCTCTATTTCCCATTTTGTGTAGGACTTTTACAAAATACATAAATAAAAGAGAAAATATTTTATAAATAAAACACTCTTAAATGAACTTTTTATTACGAAAATAGGAAAAGTACTATATGTGTAAGTTTAACTAGGATGTTAATATATAGTTTTATTTTATATTTTTTTCTCTACTTATTCATCACACAAAAGACACTTTTTACTGAAAAATGAAATTAAAATGAAATGTAATCAATCACTTCATTCGTATTTAAAAATTGGTAAATATATAATTTTTTTTTTCAAATGTTTGTAAATATGCACGCGGCACACCGGACACACCTACATATCAAGCCAATCAGTGAAGCCAATCGTTAAAATAATCGAATTGCCAGTTACCGGAAATCACAAATTTGCGATCGAAGGGTTGCCATTTGTGATAGTCATAAATGTTACAATTGTATCATAATTTGTGAGCCGATCGCAAATTCCAGGATTTGTGATCTACGATTACGATAGCTGCGACTGTTACAATAGTATGCCTCCCCTGCCCTAACTGCCAACTTTTTGAATGATAATATCAAAATCAGTGCTGCCATCTGTAAGCTTAGTTTAACGTTAACTATAAAATAATGAAATATTGCAAAACTTAATTGATTTATTAAAAAGTTAACTTAAATATGAATAAAACAAAGGTACGTGCATATGTAATTATTTTTCCTGTTCTCTATGGCATGGCGTACTTGATCTATAAGGCGTATTCATTTCGCCGAAAAGAAGGGGGAAAAGTGAAACCGTTTTCTCCCGAAGTCTCCCCCGATTTCCCGTGAATCAGCTGGCTTTTGTTTACGTTTCTACGCGATTGTCTGTTATTTTCACTTTTGTATTATTTATTATGTAAATATTTTCCGAGAGATAGTAGAACTGCAAATATGAATTAACAAATATTTCACATGCCATTACGTATTATTTGTTATATTGTTCTAAGATAGAAAAAGAAAATATTATAGAAATAATGAAAACGCTTTTGAAGTTTAATACGGAGTTTAAAAATTAACGTGCGAAAGCTGTGATCTTTGTGCGTTAATTTAAAAATCGCTAGATGTTACCTATTTCCAATTATTATCATCACTAATGAAACATAAAACGGTCTAAATTGTTTCTCTTTGACTTCATATGCAATAAAAAAAAAATTAACTATTAAAGAAATAAAAAACCTTTTTTTGCTATTAAATTTTGAATAAATTATAAATACTGAACTTTTTTCTTTTTATATGTGATATATTTTAAACAATTTTGATTGAATCATGCAATAATATTGTAATTAGCAAATAAAATTTACTGGCTAAAATTTACTTAATTTTAGCAGTAAATTAATGTATTTTTAACCTATTTGTAACATTACTGGGCTTCTGTTTCTATCAAAACTAGGTTATACTAAAGTTACAGAGAAAATTAAACTATATTATTCAAAAAGTATTTAAAAAATAATATTAAATCTTTTATTTATAAAAAAAAAAAAAAAAAAAAAAAAAGTTTTTCAATGCATTTTAGTGAAAACCGCAAAAGGATAAGGTCAATACTATATATAAGTAGCAGGTTACACCCGCTTCGCTGGTCACTATTTTTAAATGAATTAATATGATTAATGAATTCTCAAAATTGCATTAATTTTTATCATGTGAAAAAAAAAATAAATAAATAAAAAAATAAAAATAAAACCTGATCGGGAAAAATGTCGCACCGGGTCCCCACTGCCTTCGCAGGCCGTTGTGCGCTGCGCACGCGCATTTATGTTCGACACTCTTAACGAATCACTATATTATCGTAAGGGAAAAACATAAATATAAAATACAAAAAAAAAAAAAAAAAAAAAAAAAATATTCTCTCATCGGTGGAATAATCTTCCACTGTCAGCAGTAGCATATATACACGTGCGCACTGTGCGCTTGTTCCTTCGCCCACCGTTCCCGCCCCTCCTAATTATTTTGCACCTTCAAAAATATCCGAAATCGTTTTCTCGGACTTTTAAATCTAAAAATACTATTAGAGCAAGAGCCCACGACGGCCAGACCTTCGTTATTTAATAAAAGCTGAAAATTCTTCTGTGCGTGTCCCCTATACAGGTAAGAACGACCAGGGACTATAGAGTTTGGGTAGTGGTTACTTGGGCAGGTAACAGGTAGTAAAGGTGTATAAAATAGTACCTTAAATTCGTTAAAGTATAAAGCTCAATTTTTTTTTATTTTATTAGGGATAACTTTAGAAATCTCGTCATCCATTGCCGGACACTTATGACAGTTGCTACCCCCTGCCAGACACCCCTGAATTTTAATAAATTATAATTATACTTTCGTTACAGTATAAAAGCTAAATTTTATATATGTTACTTGGGAACCTATAAAAAAATGTTACCTCAATAGCCGGACAGTTTTAATGGTTTTTACACCTTGCCAGACACATCGAAAGTCCGCTGTAGGTGCGAGCGCGAGCACTTAGTCGATTGCGATCTTCAAAGATATCCAATAAAAAAATTATTTTATTACGTTCATAGTCAGGTTATATAAAGTAAAAAATGTAATTTTATTATTATAATATACAAAAAAAAGCATTATTACATGTAAAAAAAAATATTTATTCGTTGTCGTCGATATTTTCATTTTCTTCGTCACTACTCGCCCAGTCGATGTCATGATCGTCTTCAATATCGCCTTTTTCGTCAGTTTCTGAAATAAAAAAAAATAAACAAGATTATACAATTATGAATAATTAAAAAATTATGTACAATAATTTGTCATAATAATTACATACCTGATTGAGTTTTAAGCGAATCCCTAACATAACTTGGTAGTTGATCTCCTGAAAACCATTTGAATTGGTATTTGTCATTTTTCAATACCCAGCCGTTATTGTCTGGTTGATATGTAGTTGGATTTTTCAGATGAGCATTATTCCAAATGGTACATATATAATTTGCTCGCAGAAATTGTTGCAATAGCTCGCTTTTGCAAGGTGGTAGATTGCTAGCGTCAAAATTTCGCAACTTTTTCCGGTCAAAAGCTTCGTTTACATCGGAGACTGTATACGAGTCGATGAATAATTGCAGTCTAGCGTCATCAACACCAATAACATTAGGAACATTGTAAACATTGCATATAAATCTCTGAATAATATCGAAGATGTTTCGTTGAAAATCTAAATTTTCAATTAATTCGCTGTTGCCGAAGTTCTTAAAAGCTTCCTGGTACTCGGGATTTTTTTTTAATTTCTTGTATGGTATTGATTTTCCTTTTCTGAAAAATGCAGGGTTAAAATCACAACCTGTGATGGCATGAAATCCAGGTAAACTCTGACAAATTAACTGTCCCAACTCTGCATGTATTTTAGTTAGGTCCACATATCTTAAGTTATTGCCAGTACCCGTAAGCATCCGAACAACGGAATCACTTTTAAGATGATGCATGTTACCAAGCATTATAGCCGCAATATCAGTATCAGCACTTCTTATTACTATTTCTGCTGGATAGTTGATGTTACATGCATGGTATACTATTTTCGTATCTGCTTCCTCGTGTGATGGGCATGACAACTCTTCATCAACCCTGGAGATAACTTTGTTGGAATTATCAACAGTGAAAGAATGACATTTTCTGAAATTGATGTTTATCGTTTTGTTGCCAATAAATGGCACCACTTCATCAGTAGCCCAATGTGAAATAAAAAAATTAACCAGAGCCTCTTTAAAATTTAAATTTTTTAACTCTTTCGCGAAATCACTTGATCGAATTTGTTCAGGCCCAGTTATAGAGTACTCCAATTGCGCGGATTCTAGCCGTTGGGAATGCTCGTAATCTTTGATCGATGGAGTAAAGTATTGATCAAAGATCACATCAATTCTCGATGCTTGAAATTGAGTAACCATTTGCAACAATTTTTTTGAAATATTTCCAAATGTTTTCGGAACATTCTTCATTGTATGCAACAGGAAGAAACCGTCAATTATCATAATATCTATATGATGTGGTTGCTCATGCTGGACCTCTTTCTCTAGACATTTCATCAGAGCAGATTTATCTGTCTTACAAATAGCGCCATCCAAATGGCACATGGACAATGGCACTGAGGTAATTGGGTAAGACAAAATCTTTGAAATGTCTACCTTAAAATCCATTGAGATACCCAGCATGCGTCCAAATAAATCTCTTTGGATTTTAATTTCTTGAATTTTACCACCTACTTGAACTTTTGTCTTCTTCTTATAATCGATAGAAAAATTGTCAAGGGAATTTTTTTTAATAGCTTTTTCAAATCTGGTAATATCTGAAAAACATTCGGAAACAAATGTTTTACGAAGATTATCTCCATTTTTTTCAGTATTTAGTAGGAATGTCTCTACTGATAGCGATGCGGATTTTCCAGATGAAATATTTAATAGTTGGTCTTTCGATACTTCTGAACTGAAGGGATTAATAAATCGATCAAAAGTAGCGATAAATTGTCTCAATTGTTTGGAATTCTTCTGGATATTATGAAGATTTAAGTCTGTTGAAACATCTTGATGAGTTCGCAGTCCTAGTTCTAGATAAACTTGACTTATTATTGAGGACCTAACATCATGATTACGAGCCCACCGTTGACGAGCCGAAATCGAATTGGTAAAGTGTATAACACCTGTGAGCCTTCTAGCAGCGTCTGCATTTATAGTTTGCTCTAACACCAGGTCAATTGGTTGTCTAGAAAATGGTTTGGTGGTCCGTTTGATACCAAAGCAACCTTGTTTAAATCCTTCGTATAAGTCAGGGTGAGTTTCTGCAACTTTCTGCAAATTATCATAATATTTTACGGTCCACCGTGCATAATTTTGTTGGTTGCATATAAAAAATATATTTGTAGTCTTAGGCAATGTTGATATAAAAAGCTCAAAATCCCCCGTACGAATGCTCCGTGACAAGTCCAAGTAATGATGTATGAGATTTATGTAAATTAAGTAAAATTGTGAAGTTTTACCATGCTCACCATTGAGACATTGTTGCTTGAAAATATTGTAATTATTCATCAATTCTTTCAGTTCATCATTTTCAATGTTGAAAGACGATATTTCGCAGTTTTGTAGTCTTTTCACTTCCTCTATCATATCATCTGTTAGTGTTGAGTTGTCATGTTGTAAAAATGATTCAAAATGTAGAACCTCCAATCCCAATGCTACCAAAGGATGCAATCTTTTGCAGCGGTTGAAGTGCTTTCCATCGAGAAACCCATTCACAGAACCACTTGCCAGCAAACTACTCTCAACCATAACATTTGTTAACCCATAGTCACTAATTACTTTACCGACTGCTTTAAAATAAGCCATCATAATGTGAAACGGTCCGAGGTGTATGAATAAATTATCAAATTTGGGTTTTTCCGTAGACTGTATTTGAAATGCTACTTTAGCTATAGCAAGATCGTAGGTTACCTGGATGGAACGTTGATGTAAATCTTCAGCAATTTTTTTACTCTGTTCCATAGTTTCTAGCACTATAGATGTACTAGTTGGTGATGCATTGATTGGGGTTAAATAAGAAATAAGTTGTTGTGAGACAGCATTATTACAAATCCGACTATTGAAACCAACCCACATAGGAACGTCAGGTAACTGCAAAACGTGACTGATCATCCATATATTGTCGATTTCGGTGTATAGCTGCGAGTTTGTAGGGCGTATAATTTATGTATTATCAATTGTTGATTGTAGTTCACTTGTCATTTTCGCTTTTTTAGGATACGGAATCTCTTCTATAGATATGGCTTCAAAAGTTCTTCTTCTTCTTTTTACCGTTGTATGTGGTAAATTAATTTCATTATCTGTAATCGGCGCTTCAGACATGTTAAGTTCTTCGGGCATCTCAGATTCTTCGGTTATATTGGCCTCAATGTTCTGGTATATAATTCCTACGGTGTCATGTAGAGTATCCTTTCCGTTTGTAGTTTCCACAAAACGATCGAAATTATCATATGCCACACCAGTAAAAAGGTCAGGATTTCTTTTAATCGTTTCTGGGTATAAACTGGATTGTTCAAAAGAAGTATACGTTGTCTGAGTCTCTAGTTCCTCGATACCCTGATAGCTAATACAATGCCCATATCGATTAATAATATCGATAATTTTCCTACTGCTTGTTAAGCTCTTTAAAGTTATACCTAACATGATGTGCTTTGATGTTTTTACACGGCCATTATGGACAGCATAGATTACGTCTTGAGAATAAGAACGCACTTGACGAGCACATTTCAGGCTTTTTTTCCGTTTGTTATTACATCCACCTACAAGAGTAAAGTAAAAGTCCAGTAATTGCGGTGGTATCGAAACTTCTCCTGACATTAAATGCTCTGTTGTTAGATTTTTTATCGGTAACTTATTTTTTTCCATTTGTAGTATTAATTTTCTTAAAATTAATGCAGCTTTTTGTAAAGTATTTTCGGTTTGTAAGTTTTCAAATATTGTATCGTCTATTGTTTGTAAATATTTGGGTGCTATAATTTTTTTATTACAAATAGTAAAAAATTTAATATCTTTAGAGAATGTTTTCAACATTTTTTCTTCGAGATGATGTGCAGTAAAAACAGAATTCACTTCAACAGAATTTTCTTCAAATATTCTTTCCAATACATCGGTGTACATTTCATGCAAATATACTAATAAATAACAGCGCCCTTTTTTAATTACGTCTTCCTCGATGATGCCACTTATTTCATTAAAAGCTAATTGTTGATATTCCCGATGAAAATGCCAATCACTTTTACTGGATGGTTTTTTAGAAGATGATATTTCATTATTGAAACTAATTCTACATTCTGTATGATATGATATTTTTGGACCAGAAATTTTTTTTAATTTATTCAATAATTCTGCATACTTCTCTTGACCTTCGATGTTGGGTAGTACGCTAGGTTTAAATTGGTTGGTATCAGCTTTATGAAGTGGAAGCATTCGTGAACGTTTTTTTTTATGTTTCCTGTCACAAAACACACAAACAATTAGGTAGTCGATATTATTAGCTTCCTTCTCGGTTAGAATATTTCCATCCTGAGTTAAATCATTATCTTCACTGAGATCTGGTTCAAAAACTTCAATATTTTCTTGAGAAGTTGTAGATTGAAGTCCTATTGATTCAGAAGTTAAACTTGATTGCATTGTTAATGAAGATTCTGTAGAGGATGACTGTAAATGAGATGGTTCTGTGGTCAACTTAGGCATCAACGACGAGGTTGTTGAGGTATTGTCTGTAGAAACACTGGCTGATTTTTGTTTTTCACTGTTTTTTGTCCAATTTTCAGGTTCAGAAGTTAAGTATTTTTTCATAAGTCCTGTAAATGCTTTATAACATCCCCGGTGATAACCATTTTCTGTATACTCATCAGGCAGAATAATGTCTTTATATTTAAGGTTATGTTTTTTTCTGATTTTCAAAACAGTTTGACATTTTTTTAAAGTTTCCTCCGAGAACAATATTATCGTACCATCACTTTTATTACACACAAAACAAATTAATGTGTCTCCCATGATAACACTTTTTACTAAAATTACACTTTTATTTCACAAAAAGCGACACAAATATCAATGGTAAAACGTGGTTGTAGCTACACATAATTCTTCAATACATCACTAAAAGACAGATGATGCGCAGTGAAAGACCGCAGTCGACTAAGCGCCCTATCTCACTCGCACCCGCTAGAACAGTCGTTACCTCGCGCTCGCACCTACAGCGGACTTTCGATGTGTCTGGCAAGGTGTAAAAACCATTAAAACTGTCCGGCTATTGAGGTAACATTTTTTTATAGGTTCCCAAGTAACATATATAAAATTTAGCTTTTATACTGTAACGAAAGTATAATTATAATTTATTAAAATTTAGGGGTGTCTGGCAGGGGGTAGCAACTGTCATAAGTGTCCGGCAATGGATGACGAGATTTCTAAAGTTATCCCTAATAAAATATAAAAAAATTGAGCTTTATACTTTAACGAATTTAAGGTACTATTTTATTCACCTTTACTACCTGTTACCTGCCCAAGTAACCACTACCCAAACTCTATAGTCCCTGGTCGTTCTTACCTGTATAGGGGACACGCACAGAAGAATTTTCAGCTTTTATTAAATAACGAAGGTCTGGCCGTCGTGGGCTCTTAGGCTATATTTTCTAACGTTCTATCTGAATTTCTTTATTTTTGCCCCTCCCTCGTAATAATTCGACACTTTTGAAAATATCCCCAATCGATTTATCGGGCTTAGAACCCAATAATACTATTTTTCAACACTCTAACTCTTATTTCTAAACTTTGCCCATTCACCTCCCCCCCCCCTTCCCTCCTATCCTAATAATTTTACAAATTTGAAAAAATCCACCATTGATTTGTAGGTACCAAAAACATCTATGCACCAATTTTGAACGTTCTAATAAGCATTTATTTTAAAACTAATATACATATATATATATGTGTGTGTGTGTGTGTGTGTTTTATTTATAATATACAGAATTGGGTACAGAACATTTGGTATTTAAAGAACTGGGTCTTCCTCATGTTTTTCAGTGAAGATTGGTTTAAGACAACTATTATTGGGTCGGTAACAAATTGAGCAAAATTAATAATGTTTGTGATCACCCTGTATCGTTAAGTAAACGAAATGAACTGTAACTTTATGATATGTTAATATAGATCCAATTCAATTTGTGGATGAATTTGTTTGACGATAGCATGTTAAATAATGGAGATATGAGCATTTATTTTAAAACTAAAAAAAAAAAAAAAAAAAAAAATCAACATGCTTTTTATTTATAATATACAGAATTTTTAACGAAAATTATTCTCACTTTCAGATAAGTTGGAAAAACATTTTTAAAACAATATACTGCAGTCGGAATACAAATATCTTAAATATCTCATGAAATATGAACATTTTTATGAAAAACATGTTTACTGCGCATGTACGAAAGATAAAACATTTTTTATTGGATAGGTTGAAAGCTAGATGTATTGGGCAACTTTTATCAAAACTGCATTTGAATAGAATAAAAATTAAGAGAATTGGACAAAAAAGAACGTGCTAGATTTTAGATATTTTCCAAGAGTTTAAATTTCTTAAGGGGTTTTTCACATGCCGCGTAGTTAATTTTAAGATCCAATTATTTCAACCACACTCCAAATGTACTTTTTTGTGAAAAATTTCTTTTAAGCTTGTAACTCTAACATATTTTTGTTTATTTACTATGATTTGTGAGATCATAATGGGTACTACGGTTAACACTTTCCAAATGTACGCAATTGTATCGTATAACTTAGAATATTCTTTGCCTACGTTATCACACAAAGGACAGATAGAAGGACTGAAAGGCATACAAATAGACTAATTGTATTCATAATCGCTTTTAAACATTGTTGGAAAGTGTTCATATGCTTAACGCAAAAGAAAATGCAGCCCTAATAACTGCGGTCCTTAATGTATCTGAATATTTAAGCGTAGCCCTGTAAATCTGAGGGTTAACCATATCAAATTCTATAAAAAACATTATTTCAGCATATTAACAATAAGTGTCAATTTCTTTATAGTTTTGCAGTAGAAAACTATTTACTGAGTTATTTAAATATGCTTTATAAAAATGTCTGTTAAAAATGCAATGCCCTGAATTTTTCTTTTTTTTTTTTCTTTTTTTTTTTTTTTTTTTTTGGTGTCCCTGCACACGTTCTCAATTCAAACCGTTTATTATTATTATTATTATGTATTTATTTATTAGGACTGAGGGCCTATTAATCTCAATCTGGGATTTTTGCGTTGTCGATTTCGATAGTTGGACATTTGTCGAAATCTAAAATTTATCGAAAATATAATTGAATAATTTGAAAGCGATGTTATAATTTGAAAAAAGAAAAAAAAAAAAAAAAAAAAAAAAAAAAAAACTAATAGTCCTCCGTCCTAAACTAAATTCTGCTTTTGCCAGAATTTCATCAAAATCTTTTTTTTTTTTTCTTTTATTCTTTTTGTTAGCTCATAACTTTATAACGAATGCTCCGATTTTGATACTTTTTTTGTTGTTGTTGTTGTTGATGTTGTTGTAAAGTTCTTGGTCTGAAATAGGTCCTATTGCAATATCTTTACGATCTATACAAAATACAGGGTGCCTACAAAAATCAATCCCAACTTTTTTAACTGCTGAACAGCTGCAGCTGTAGTCATAAATGTGGTGTGTCGTTATAGTAAAGCGGCTATGCGCTACGATATCCAAACGCTTACAGAGATACCTGGTGGAAAAAAGCGAAAAATGTGCTCCTATCAGGGAAACCAATCAAGATAGAGATAAGTGAATTACAAAATTGTAGAACATCGTCTATTTAACATGTAAACACAATTTGTCGACATTAATGCTAAAAACAGAAAGTTTAAAACGTGCATTTGTTTGTTTGCAATTTCCTACACTATGTACATTTGAACTACGTTGCACACTTTGTAGTATGGTGGGTGACATGTATGCTATGTAAAGTTCGAAGTACGGTGACTGTAAGAGGAATCATCGATTAGCACATAGTCGTTTGTAACCTACTTTATAAAGAAGGAAGATGTTCTCAATTCCAATCACACGTTTTGTTGTTGTTGTTGTTGTTTGTTATTTTATAACTATAACTTCTTAAGAGATTCTCCGATTTTAGTACTTTTTTTTTATATACAATCACGTCTCATGCAGAGATATTCAATAAGCACGTGTATCATTGTTAAAAAACATATTCGTTAAATAATGGCACTTTAAAACACGTAGAATTAAACTATATAATTTGAATAATTTAATTCATTTACAATATTCAGCAAATGAAAGATAGATGAAAATACCAACAACGAAATTTTAAATGAGATGTATTTCGTATAAAATTATTGTCACGATGATAATTTAACATATATATATATATATAATTAAAACCATTTAAGATTACACATACCGTTTCAAAGCTTTCCGTACTGCCTGTCAGGGCATCATCAGGAAAATGTTCTTAATAAAACATAGTTTCGTGAAAAAGGGCAGCATTACTTTCATTATATATTACAAGAAACAGTCGACAGTTACGGTTAAGCTCGATAATAAGAAGTCAGTTTGGATCCAAAAATTGTGGAGTCTTAGTTGGAGCTTTCCTGGGGTAATATGGAGGCAACTTGAATGGAAAATTTTGTGGGTAGGAACTGGAGAGACGGACTGGCAGTAACATGTCATATGAAGGAAGAAAAATAAGAAGTCAGTCTGGAGCCACAATTCTGGAGTTTGTTAGTTGGTACTTTTTTGGGGTAACATGGAGTCCACTTGAATGCTGAAACTATTAAAGAACTTGCTTAGAGAAGTCTGTGAGTAGGAACTGGAGAGGCTTAGACTGGCAGAAACATCGGCGGAAAATCTACAGACTAGTGAAAGGCTTGCAGAAGGTTTTAAAGAAAACTTTAGACGTTTGAACCTATTGAATCATACAGACCACTGAAAAGATGATAATTTCAAATTAAATATGTGGTTGTATAAGGAAATGCCAAATTTTTGGTAGGAAAGCAGTATCTTTAGAATTAATTGAATTACGGTATTTTATGATATTGATTGCTTTTGAAATTATTAATTCTGATATAATTGGTGGAAATGAGATAATTGCTGATTGATACCAAAGAGGTGTAGCACCAGAGTTATCGTAAATAAAGTTGACTAAAGCTCAAATTTTTTTCCTCCTTAACATTGCAAATATGCTCTTGAATTCTTTTGCTTAAGGTTCTTTTAGTTTGACGAATATAGAAAAAAAACATCATTATTCAGTTTTATTGAAATTTTATAAACTATCCCAGTAGATCTAGTATGATCACGACCATTTAAACTTAAATGCTTAATAGTTAAAGAGAACTGAAAAATATAGAATACGAAAATAAATTACGAAAAATATAAGTATATTTTTCTTAAATTCAATATTCTAATCCCTTTCAGTTCTCCTTTAACTATTACAGTCGGAAGCAAAAGTATCCGAGCACAAGTAATAATCCCTGTCTAAAAAATGTACCCTTAATACTGCTTTGTTAAATAAATTTTTGTCGAGTCATGTTCTTAGTGTCTAAGAACATGATTCGACAAGGATTTATTTAACAAAACTGTATTAAGTGTACTTTTTTGCTATCGGAATTACTAGCTAGTATTAGGATAGTTTTGCTGCCGACTGCAAGAATTCAAGTTTAAATGGTAGTGATCATACTAGACCCACTGGGAGAGTTTATAAAATTTCAATAAAACTGAATAATGATATTTTTTTTCTATATTTGTCAATCTAAAAGAAAATTAAGCAAAAGAATTCAAGAGCATATTCAGAATGTTAAGGAGGAAAAAAGGTTGGGCTTTTGTCAACTTTATTTACGATAACTCTGCTGCTAAACCTCTTTGGGATCAAGCAGCAATTATATCTTCTCCACTAATTATATTAGAATTAATAATTTCAGAAGCAATCAATATCATTAAATATTGTAATTCAATTAATTCTAAAGATGCTGCTCGCCTACAAAAAATTGGCTTTTCCTTATACAACCACATATTTAATTACAAATTATTATCTTTTCAGTGGGCTGTATGATTTAATAGGTTCAAATGTCTAAAGTTTTCTTTAAAACATTCTGCAAGCCTTTGACTAGTACGTAGACTTTCTGCCGATGTTACTGCCAGTCCAAGCCTCTCCAGTTTCTATACCAACAGATTTCTCTAAGCAAGTTCTTTAGTAAATCCAATTTTCAAGTGCACTCCATGTTATTCCAAAAAAGTACCAACTAACAAACTCCAGAATTGTGGCTCCAGACTGACTTCTTATTTTTCTTCCTTCTTATGACATGTTACTGACAGTCCGCCTCTCCAGTTCATAGATATAGTAATATATATAGATCTATCATCCCCATGTTAACGTGCAAAGATTTTTGATGCCGAAAAAGTTTTTTGGCATCAGCCATGAGAGAGTATAAAACTCGGAAACAATAATGGACTAGAATGTTGATATACATATTGAAAATGCCGAAATACTGCGCGGCTTTTAATTGTACAGTCAGCTAAAAAAAAAAAAAAAAAAAAACGGCTCCCCCCTCACCTAATTTCGCCGTAAACTATCGTAGAAACATGTGGTTAGTACCAATCGATTTGTAATAACGTCTAGTTTATAATGATATAGTTAGATTTTGCTTAAGGGGTCGTCTACGTATTAAAACTGGCATCAACTTCATTTTTTTCAATGGTAACCCCCATTTTTTATAATTTATTTGAATTCTTTGGACAAAATGATCGCGGAAAAGGGTATAGTTTATATATTTTGCTCAATTCTTCACAGAGTTATAAGCTGTCAAACTATGAGGGCGCTAATGTTAAATGAATGTGACAAACATTAATTCATATCTTCCAAAATAATTATGATATTTAAATTCTGTTTTTTTTATGTGATAGAATGAAGTGACCCAAACATATTCCATGCATATTTTTGATTAAAATTTTTTTTTTTTAAATATGAAAATTATTAATAATTTCATATTTGAAAAAATTATGAATTATGACCTATGTTAATTTTTGCATAAATAGAACGGGCATCATCAAAAACATGGGTTTCCAAATTTACAGCTCGTTCTTAACATTATATTTTGAGTTACAGTGATATTTCATTTTTTACTGTTGTTAGGGGGCCGTCACTTATAATAATTTGTATCCTCTGTGAGAAAATATCTGTATATATTTTGACGAAAAACTATTTTAATTTACCTTAATGTTATTCTAATTGTCTTCTAAGCAACATTTCGATGTTTATGATGCAAATTGGATCATTTTTATAAAATTACCGCAATGCAAGCGAGAGATTGTGAAAAAATTCCAAAAGAAATGAAGCCCCGCCTCTATATTGCGGAAACAATATTAAAAAAAACTAGTTTCTGTATTCGTATATGACTCTCTATGTGTAGCTGGTATGCATAAATGTCAATGGCATTTACTACATCGAATGCTGAAGACAAAATTTAAATGATTTAATTGGAAGTATGTAAAATAATTTTGTTTTGTAATGTAAAGTTTTAGAAAAACTGTGTAAAGGCGTGGCTTTCGTTGCAAAGAGGTTTATTCTCGATTCTGAAATGTTAAGCCTTTGTTCTTAAATATTACATAACGTTTCCTAGTTTCTCACTGCTAAAATTCTAAAAAAAAAAAAAAAAAAAAAAAAAAAACGCGGTAAAAAAACGCGGTAAGACGAGGACTATTATTTGAAAGAGCAATACACACTGAACAATACTTTTGTTTTTTCCTTTTTTAAAATTAATATAATTGATTTTTATTAATTTTTATCAGATTTTTTAAAACAAATTTTCTGTTTTAATCTTGTGACATTTTCGCATTCGCTTACTCTACCGTTTAAGCTATTTAAATTTTATCGCATGACGTAACATAATAAAATATAAAATTTTTATTAAATGTTTTTTTAATACTAAATAATAAAGTTTTTTTTTTTTTTTTTTTTTTTAAGTTTTTAATATCTATTATTGAAACAAAGCGCAATATTATTTATTTTCTATTATTCTAATCACGGCGTAAAACTGGCGTCCCATTTATCACGGAAAAAGAATTTAAAACAAAGTAATATGTCTTATTACTTTTAAAGATATAGATTTTACACATTTAAAATTAAGAATTCAAGTACAGTAGACGACTGCAGAACGGGGAATACTCGTTCTAGGCAATAGGAAACCGTTTTTTCTATATCTATATTTCTTTTCATATGGATATACATAATAATTATACTCTTTCTAGTGAAAGTAATTGCATTCATACTATTTTGTTTATATATATATGAATATAAGGAATATTCTTAAGAGATATCGTAACACACAAATTGTGAAAGAAACGCCCTCTGAAGGAGTTACAGATTTCAAAATGACGTGAAACTACGTCAGTGGTCGCGAAAATGTTAAATATCCTTCCTCAGATTTTAGTTTAAATCTTGTTATCTATATTTTTGTATATTATCTATTGTTGGTTTGTACGCCTAAAATTAAATGTAAATCTTTTTGTAACACTTTCATGCGAGGCTTACTGTATAAAATAAAAATATACCTAACAAGAAGTAGATAATAATTGTTAGTTAGTAGATTTTAATTGTTTTTATATATTTTTTTTTGTATATGTATTTTTGTATATGTTTTATTATATATGTATTTTAACTTAAATTTTTGTCTCTGAAATAAAACAGTTTTGCTTTTAAGAAGTAGATAAATCTTTTTCTTAAATAAACACTTTTTTTTTTTTTTTTTAACCGCTATTTATATTATTATCATCCCCGTGGCAGAAACACGGCGACACGGCGACAATGTCGCAGAAACAGAAATGTTCTTGCAGAAAGATTTTACTTAAGTCAAATAAATTTTGCCATTGTATTAAAAAAAGAGAGAGAGAAAGAAAGTCAAAGAATGGTTTATAAACTGTTCTGCAGAACAAATTTTCGTTTCTGCAGATACGATCGCCTCAATCCTGAATAAGGAGAGGAGATAAAGCGGATGTAAATCACTTGGGTTAGCTTTGATACGGCATGCATTAGCGATTCGTGATGCGGTGATAGGATTCGGTGTATCGATACTTTTCACTGGTAAACTCTTCACATCGAACTTCATTTTCGAGTCTTCAAACTATGTTTTCGCGCCGCGACTGCCGCTCGTGTCGTGTGTATTTATTGTATTGCAAAGAGATGTTTTTTCGAAAGAATGTGACTTTGCGACCATTTTCTGAATTTCATATTTCATGCATTTTCAGATTCATGCATAACAAAATAGCGATTTTTTTTTCTTTTTTTTTTTTTTTTTTTCTTAAGTGCGTGATTGCTGCTGTACCGATTTTCATACATTTTCTTATTTACGCATGACAAATTAGTTGCATCTAGTGATTTTTTTTTCTTTAATGTATGCGAAGCTTGCATACGTGCGTGGCAGTAAATACACGTAAATTTTTTAAAGCTGCATTAATTTTAATGTTTGGTTCAAACTATGCAATACATTTCACAAATATATGCAGCAATAAGACTATGGGAAAATTTGTAACGTCTGTAGTTATACACAAAATAAAAAATGA
Source organism: Salticus scenicus (assembly GCA_963930645.1). Taxonomy (NCBI): domain Eukaryota; kingdom Metazoa; phylum Arthropoda; class Arachnida; order Araneae; family Salticidae; genus Salticus; species Salticus scenicus. Next base: position 25,336 of record CAWVNO010001431.1, read on the forward strand.
AGCTTCAAACCTTGCTTCATAAAGTAGAAAATTAGGAAATTAATCATAAAAATACTTTATTGGTATTTAACATTTTATATGTAGTAAAAGATCTTAGCAATAAATATTAATTGGTACCTTAAGTTATAAAATTGGTAATTTTTCTAATTTTTTTCTTTACTAATCATTAATTATTTTAATTGTGATTAAAATTCTTAGCTTTAAATTTTGTTGTTTAAGCATATGAAGTCGTTAAAAAATTATTAATTTATTTTACAAAAATACTCTTATCATTAGTTTCTACAGCTTGTTCATTTCATTTTTTAAACATCTGAATTTTCAAAAAAAATGTTTATTTTTTTAATTGAAATATTGCAAATTAAATAGTTATTTTGAATAATAATCAAACCGAAGGTTTTGTTGATTTTTTTTTTTTTTTTTTTTTTTTTGTAAGCAAAAGGAATTTTATCTAATAGTAGTTGTTTTGAATAAATACTAATTGAACAGCAAATGCTTTTGTTTATTTATTTTTATTTACTTATTCGTATAGATATCAATACCAAATATTACTTTTAATTGATTTCTATTTATTTCATTCATCTGTAATCATTATTTTCTATTATAGATTTTATCCATGAAATCTGTTACATTTCAGATTTCAACATTTCCTTAAAAATTAAATATTTCACTTGCCTCAATTTTTATGAAAATAATTCGACTATGCTTTGTCTATAATTGTGTTACTTAGATCTTGTATTCTGTTTTACTTTATGTATTTAAATGATGGTATAATCATACATTCTGAATTCTTTAATGTCGAATCACATTTTTTATATTTCAAATACACATCTTTATGCTATTTGTATATAATACAAAAAATAAATCTTGTGTATTAGAATGTTATCGTGCATATTTCTAATAATCTCAAAAACTATAAATGTTGTAAATTATTTATATTTCATTATGATAGTCAGTATTCTATATTAATTTTTACTTTTAATTTGTTGTATTTTAATTTTGAGTCCTGTATTATATTTTATGTTGTTTGGTTTGCACCTTATGAAATAAGTGCATTTGTGTATTTAAATATATATATTTAATATAAAAAAAAAAGTAATGAAATTTTAATAGTATTTGTAACATTTGTTTAATTTAGACATTTCATGATTTAAATGCCTTAAAAAAATTGCATATTACTTTTGATGTGTTGCTGCATTTTATGGTTTAAATTCATTGAATATTTTATAAACAATGTTGTATATTAATGTGAACAAAAAATCTGAAGCAATTAAGATCAATAGATTTATTTTCACCTTTCTTAAAAAAAATAAATAAATAAATAAATAAATCTTGCAATAGTGCAGATTTATGCATTTGTGCCTAGTTAAAATTTAAATACATTGGTTATACTGAATATAATTTACTATTTAAAAATAATTTATTTTGAATTCGTAAATGTTAACTTCACAAACTATTCCTGCAGAAAGATTTTGGTGTTGATGAAGCTTGTCGCAGAAAGCATAATAAATTTCTGCCACAGGGATTATCATTATTACTATTGTTCTTTTACCTTGGTATCTAGATTTTTGTAATTCAACATTGTAGGGTTCATATGATTCAAGCTATTTAATTTTCTTTATATGAAGTGTTTTATTTAACTATTCCAATGTTTAATAAATTGAAACCAATAAAAATCTTTTAATTCTTAAGTTAAAACAAAAAATTCTGCGAATTTGAATCGTTTTTGGTGGTATAATATAAGTAGTGATAATGCTCAAAGTGTTTTATAATACGCCAATAGATGGCGCTGTGTGTTCATTCTCTTTTCTCTGTAACTGTACATATGTAAATAAACGTTAATTTAAGTCTAGCTCCCGTCTCGGTAACTTCATGTGGTAGCACGAGCGCTGGTTGCGTTCGATCGTCGGCAAAAATGAAACGACGCCACGTTTTCCTGTAATTAAAAATAAAACTAAAAAATGGATCAGCGAAAGTAGATCTTCAATTAAAAAGAAAATTAAAAATGGATAAATTAATCCCGTCAGTACCACTGTTAAATAGTACTAATTTATCACACGTGGTCATTAAAATTAAAAGCTGTTCTACGAGTAACTATTAAAAAGTTGTACGACGTCGTGATTAAAGAAGCAGGCGACTTAAAAGAAGAAGAACAGGCTGAATGGGATACTAAGAATGCTGAAGATGTGTCATATATCCTACTTTCGTTATCCGATGAACAAAGTCTACAGTTCGCTGACGAAGGAAACGCTAAGAATTTATGGGAGAAAATAAAATCAACATTTACCGGAAAATTGGAAGATCGAAAAATCGATGCAAGTAATGAAATAAAAAATATTGAAATAAATCCAGAAGAAAATGTGACAGACTATATTGCAAGAGCAAGAGGTTTAAGAACAAAATGTGCTTCACTTGGTTTGGAAATTACAGAGCGAGAAATCGTGTATTATGCTGTAAGAGGACTTAGAGGAAAATTCTCGAAAATTAAAGAAATATTGAAAACTCAAAGAGAAAAAGATTTAGATGAAATACTCGAGATTTTACGCGAAGAAGAAAGAACAATCCTGAGATCACCTGACTACCAAAAGACTAGAAGAGAAGAAGCATTCCACGTTAAAAGTGAGAACAAAAACAGAGTGAAAAGTTGCTTCATATGTAAGAAAACTAATCATCTTGCTAAAAACTGCTATTTTCGGAATAAAAACTTACCTCAGAACACTAATGAAAAAAGAACAAATGCTTATGATAACAATAAGAACAAAAACAAAGAACAGTTTAGAAACAGAAACTCCAATTACGCAAATAAAAGTGATGCTAGTGATTTTGCGCTTTCGGCGAATAGAGAACAATTTGATATTTCGGAAAATAACATTTGGTTATTAGATTCAGGCTCAAGTTGTCATTTAACAAATAATTTGAGTTATTTTAGTGATATTGCTAATGATAATGGATATATCAATTTAGCAGGTAAGAATTCTACTTTAAATTTTACTGGTATAGGAACTGTTTGGCTAAAACTTTGGTAAATAATTCTCAAAATATTTTAACTATGAAAGAGTGTATATATATTCCTGATTTGGGAAATAATTTAATTTCTGTAAGTAAATTAATGGATAGAGGTTATAAAATTAAATCAAGTAGAGATCATATCTTAGTTCTAAGTAAAAATGATGAAATAGTGTTAAAAGCTGTTAAAATAAATAATAGATTTGAAGTCATATTAGAACCTTACAATGATATGTCACCTGATTCTCTAGAATGTAACTTAATAAATAAATCAGAATCTTATGATATTTGGCACAAAAGACTTTGCCATTTAAATCCACAATATATGATAAAAATGCAAAATATTATTGGCATAAAATTTAGAGATTCTGAAAATTTTAATTGTGAATCATGTGACATTAGTAAGTTAACTCGGAAAAATCATCCAAAAGTAAATTTTGATCAAAGTAGTTCTATATTAGAATTGATTCATGCTGATTTAGGAGGACCTAAAATGTCAATTCCTTAGGAAATTCTAAATATTTTTTAGTATTAGTTGATGATTTTTCTGGGATGTATTTCACTTATTTCTTGAAACATAAGTATGAAGCATTTGATGCTTTTACTATTTTGAAAGAAAGGTATGAAAATCAGATGAATAAGAAAATTAAACGTTTAAGAACCGATAACGGTTTAGAATTTGTAAATAATGAATTTGAAAATTTTCTAGAAAAATCTGGAATTATACATGAGAAAACAGTACCATATAATCCTGAAAGCAACGGTATTGCAGAAAAATGTGTAAGAGTACTGGTAGAACGTGCAAGAACCTTGTTATATGATAGTAAATTGCCACTTAGAATTTGGGCGGAAGCCATAAATTGTAGTACCCACATTTCTAATAACATGCTGCGAAAAGGTAAACAAAAAATCCCGATCGAGATATGGACAGGTAGAAAACCCAAACTAACTTATTTAAAAACTTTTGGTTGTGTAGCTTACTATCACATTCCTAAACAATTCAGAAATAAATTCGATGTTCCCGCTAAGAAAGGTATATTTGTCGGATATTCTAGAGATAGGCGCACATACAGAATTTATGATATCGAAAAAAGAAAAATTATTGAAGAAAGATCAGTTAAATTTGATGAAACATCTAAAGGTAGTGAATTCTTAAAAAGTGAAACCGAAACTTATTTGTGGGATATTAAAGAATTAACTCAGTTTAATGAAAACGAAACTTCTTCCCCACCCGGAAACAATAATAATTTATCAGATATTTCGCCTAAACAACAAATACTAGAACAAAATGAAATGCAGAATGAGTCAGAATCTATTTATAGATCGGCACCCCAATTGCTAAGATCAGAAAGAATAAAACATAAAATGACAGCTAATTTGGCTTTAAATGACCTTGATGGGGAATCAGTACCGAGAAATTTTGAGGAAATAAAAAATAAAAGAAATTGTAAAAAATGGGAGATCGCTATGGAAAAAGAAATCGATTCCATGAATAAACACAATGTTTTTGAGATAGTTGAAAGGCCAAAAAATGAAAAAATAATTAAAAGTAAATGGATTTATTCTATTAAAAAGGTAAATAATGAGGAAATTTATAAAGCTAGATTAGTAGCAGCGGCCTTCAATCAAATAAAAACAGTTGATTATTCAGAGTCATATTCACCGGTAGTAAATATTGAATCATTTAGATTATTAATGGCAATCGCTTCTAAGCTGAATTTATCTATAAGTTTTTTGATGTAAAAACAGCGTATTTATATGGTAACATTGAAGAAACTGTGTATATTGAAATACCCCCTGGTTATGAAAATAAATTTGGTAAAAATAATGTATGTAAATTGAAACGTAGTATATATGGCTTGCCTCAAAGCGGGCAAAATTGGCATAATAAACTTAAACATGAACTGAAAGTGATTGGCTTCTCTCCACTTGCATCTGATAATTGTGTATTTACTTATAAAGATGATACGAATTTTCTAGCAATTTGTGTGTACGTTGATGATTTAGCAATCTTTTCAAATAATTCTAAGTTATGCGATGAAAAAATAAGTAAACTTAAAGAAATTTTTGTTCTAAATGAAACAACTAAAAATTCAAAATTTTTAGGCATGGAAGTAGTACAAAATCAAGACGGTATCAGTTTATCGCAAACTAACTACATCGAATTTTTATTAGAAAAATATGGTATGCAAAATTCTAAAAAGTCTAATCTACCAATAGTTAAAGGCGAGGATAGATGTTTTACACCTACAGATAATTTAGTTAATCAAACTGAGTATTAAGAAATTATAGGTGAGTTGCTGTATTTAGCTAACCGAACTCGACCTGACCTTGCATTTGTTACTAGTTATTTATCACAATTTAATAAACGTCCTGAGAAAAGACATTATACATTAGCTAAAAAGGTTCTGAAATACTTAAATGGAACAAAAAATAAAGTTTTGTTTTACGAGAGAAAATTAGGTTTAATAAATTGCAGTGCAGATGCAAGCTGGGAAAATGGAGAGGGAGGCAAATCATTTTCAGGTTGTGTAATTATGTTAGGAAATTCTCTTATTGTATGGAAAAGTAAAAAAGCAAAGATGTGTAGGACTATCGACATGTGAATCAGAGCTGTTAGCCACTGCAGATACTGCAAGAGAATTAACATGGACTGTAAACATGTTACAAGAACTTAAATGTGAACAATTTGTTGAAAGACCTGTGACGATTTATTCTGATAGCCAAGCAGCAATAGATTGGCTAAATACTGCAAAGTCATCAAATAAAACACGACATGTTAATCTTAAATTTCATTTCGTTAGAGACTTAATTGAAGAAAAGACTGTGAAAGTTATGTATAATTGTACTAATGAAAGGATTTCAGATTTTCTAACAATGGCTGTTACAAAGGAAAAATTATCATTTACATTAGAAAAAATATGTTTGATTTAAAGGTATATATTTGAATATTAATTATTGTTTATTATTGTTTGTACTTAAATATAAAACGCTTTTCGCAGGGGGAGAATGTTGGTATAATATAAATAGTGATAATGCTCAAAGTGTTTTATAATACGCCAATAGATGGCGCTGTGTGTTCATTCTTTTTTCTCTGTAACTGTACATATGTAAATAAACGTTAGTTTAAGTCTAGCTCCCGTCTGGGTAACTTCAAATAATAATAATAATAATAAAGATTATAGGAGTTTTATCAATATTTATTTACATTCAGCGAATTGTGTTTTATCATTAACTAAATCAAAATAAAATTGTGATTTAAAAGCCCTTATAGTTAAGCTTTTATTTTCAAAGAACTGAATATCCGTTCATTCAATCGCCGAGCACATTTTTGAATTTACAAGATATTTGTTTGGGGTTTTCATATAGTTAGTTGAATACTTTTGCCTATTAAATGATACGAATGAAACTTAGTTAAAGCTTACACATGCGTATTTAAAAATTATTCAAGAAAATTTCTCATATTTGATAATACAGTACCCGCTGCTTATTAAAATCACATTCGTTCTTAACCAAAGGGATTTTATAAAGCGGCTGGTTCTTAGTGTCTAAGAACATGATTCGACAAGGATTTATTTAACAAAACTGTATTAAGTGTACTTTTTTGCTATCGGAATTACTGGCTAGTGTTCGGATACTTTTGCTGCCGACTGCAAGCATTCAAGTTTAAATGTTCGTTATCATACTAGACTCACTGGGAGAGTTTATAAAATTTCAATAAAACTGAATAATGATATTTTTTTCTATATTTCTCAAACTAAAAGAAAATTAAGCAAAAGAATCCAAGAGCATATTCAGAATGCTAAGGAGGGGAAAAGTTTGAGCTTTAGTCAACTTTATTTACGATAACTCTGATGCTACACCTCTTTGGGATCAAGTAGCAATCATATCATCTCCACTAATTATATTATAGAATTAATAATTATAGAAGCAATCAATATCATAAAATATTGTAATTCAATTAATCCTAACGATGCTGGTCGTCAACAAAAAACTGGCTTTTCCTTATACAACCACATATTTAATTAGAAATTATTATCTTTTCAGTGGGCTGTATGATTTAATAGGTTCAAATGTCTAAAGTTTTCTTTAAAACCTCCTGCAAGCCTTTGACAAGTACATAGACTTTCTGCCGATGTTACTGCTACTCCAAGCCTCTTCAGTTCTTCCCCTCAGATTTCTCTAAGCAAGTTCTTTAGTAAATCCAACTTTCAAACGGACTCTATGTTACCCCTAAAAGCGCCTAAAAGTATAAAATAAATTCCTTTGCCAAACACCATCACTACAATTATTCATAACTTTTGAAGTCGGCGAAAAATTAAATACAAATTGATACTTTTATTCAATATAAAAATCAAGTTCTATTCAAAATATAGATCTCACTTTGGCGTCTGCAAAACATAGTTTAAAATTGCTTTGGTTCAAATTAACAATTAAGATCTCGTAAGCTACAACAGTTTGCAAAGAAAATTTTAGTAACTTCCCAGAAACATAAATACCAAATTCAGGAGGATGTTTACTTTTCAATATAGATGTTATTAATGGATTACACAGTGATAAAATAATAAAGTAAATTATGAAAATGGATCATTCGATTTTTATGGATGGATTATTTCAAAATTTTATTTAATTTTGCGCCGACTTCAAAATTGATTGACTGATTAATTTAGTCAATTTAGTGTTTATGTTATTTAGCAAACGAATTTATTTTATATTTTTAGGCGCACTTAACAATTTCTCTTTATTCCAATTTTCATTTTATCACTTTCTCTTACCCATAAGGTAGAGAAAGTATTGTTTTGCGGTCAAATTTTCGAAAGTGAGATTTTGTTATATTTATACGTTTAGAGGTCCCCTGAATACGAAAATCATGTTTTTAGCAGATGGTCTGTGTGTCTGTCTGTTATCAGCATATGTCAAGAACAAATAGTAGCAGACATTCCAAACTTGGTATTCTAAATGTGTATCCTATAGGGATGTTACAGTAAGCTTTTCATTAAGATAAAGCAAATGGTTCGTGTACAGGGACAATCAAGAGAATTATAATACGTTACGTCTATGGGGGAAATTGCAGGTAAGTAAAGTTTAACATCTATAGACTGCACTAAACCAAATGAAACGAATATATATTTTTTGTAATAGAGGTAGTCAATTGGGAATTTTTTTTTTTTTTTTTTTGTGTATGTAGGAGCCTCGCCTCCCCCCTGGGGGGAGTAAATTTTCATGATGGGTATCTTTCAAAAGAGCTCGCCAATACCTTTAAAACGAATGGTTGAACCATTGATCTGCGATAATTTAAAACAAAGTTATCAATTTTTTTTTTTTTTACTTTTAACGAAAAAAAAAAAAAAAAAAAAAAAAAAAAAAACAGAAAAAAAATCGTTTTTTTTTTTTTTTTTTTTTTTAAATAATATTGAGAATAAAATGGACTTTTTTTTTTTGATATTTAGTGTTATACTACTTCTCTAATATGGAAATCGTCTGCATTATCATAAAAGATAATTTTTTAAAATAATCATTTTAATAAATTATTTTTTAAAAACAGAATTATATTTTAATAGCCGAATTAAAAATTCTATATAAATGTAGGTGAATTAATGAACCGGGGGGTTGAGGGGGGGGGGCTTCCGCCCCCCTCACACAGAACTAATTATCATATAAAAACTCTTAGGAAAACTTATATAAAAACGTAGGAAACTCTTCCGAAGCCTAGTTTGAATTGTTTAACACAGGTTTACATAACAGTACTCGTTATCTTACCTCTTAATCTGCAACCTGTATTTATAGTATTAAATTTCAGGGTAAGAGAAAGTCGTGTGAGTGACACACCAGATTATTTTTAATTATTTGAATAATAATTGCTTTTTAAAGACTGGTGTATTTTTTTTTCTTCTTCTTTTTTAACAAAAAGATTTTATTAAAAGTTGCCTAATTGCAACTCTTAAGAAAAATCTTAAAATCTTTGCAATTATTAATTGGAACTCTTAATAAACTTAACCATTAATCTATTGAGTGAATAGGACTTTATCTATCACAATCTTAGAGAAACTTAATCATTGGATGAATACTAATGGACGACTAGAACGAGGCGGAGTTTCCACTTTTTGTGGGGAAAAGTTGCGCTATGATTGGCTATGTTTTATTATTTGTGGGCTAAATCAAGACTTCTGTAGGTTAAATTTAAAAAAAAATCGTCAACATGACGTCGAAGAGTCAAGTCGTCAATTTTATAGCAGTAAGAAATTTTAAATAATTTTTATTACATGCTTTGTCGAATTGTGTCAATAATTCTTCAGATTTCTGCAGCGAAAAATGGTGTTTACCTGTTTACCAAATTGTCAGTAAGTCTTGCCGTGTTTTTTTTTTTTTTTTTTTTTTTTAATTATTATTATTCTTTGAGCTTCCTTGTTATAAAATTGTAAATCAATAAAAACAAGTCAAATGTATTGCTTTGCAATTCAATATTTATTTTTTTTTATTATTTTTATGTGTTATTTCGAACAAAATGTATGAAATACATTACAAGGAAAGATTATCTTCTAGGTTTCAGGATACGGAAAAAAATTATTTTCCCTCAAATATATATATTTTTTTGTTCACGAGTAGTTGCTAGTTGTTTTCAGCGCTTCATTCAAAAGGAAAGGGAAGAATTTCGTTATCAGCGCTTCTTGCTATACCGGGAATTGAAAGAGCCTCATCATTTCTCATGCTGAAAAAAAAAAAAAAAAACATATATATATATTATATATTTTGTAATTTCAACATTAAGATGTATTTAATTTCAAAGCTGAACAATCTTATATTTACCTGTCACGTCGTTCTTGTTCAGCTCCTGAAAAATCCAAAGCATAATTAGCTATGATGTAACAAAAAATTAATGCAAAATTACATTTAGTTAAATTTGTATCAATATGATATAAAACATAAATAATTCTAATTGAAAATTTTTCTAACACTCCTATAATTTTCTTCTATATTTCATAGAAGAAAGTATTGGATTTGTAAAAATTTTCTACTTCCATGAACACATCCACGATTTTCGTATGTTCTTTGTATTAAAATGTTTTGATATGTCCAGACATAATTTGGCCCTTATTAGAAAATGTCTTGCAATGGTACCCCTTTCTTCACGGAACTCCAGGATACTTGGATACCAGGACGTAGAGGACGCCGGGCTGGAGGTACAAATAGCGAGGATGCTTTGAGTCGCCGACAACTTTCTAAAAATATCCACGTGCGAATTTTCAGGAGACAACTTCGGGCGTCGTGGACTGCTTTGGCGCCCGCACAGAAAATGGCGGTTGGTCGATGCAGAGTAAATAAGAAAAGCGGTATCGACTCCCTTTTTTCCCCTGGCCTAAAGTGAAGAGACGAGAGAGCTTGGTGTTTTGAAGAGACCTCTTTCTCTTTTTGTTGTAATTATCTCTTGTTTCCTACGCTCTCACAGCTAGGAGATAATTTGGTGGCAGCTACTTGGGATTGTTTTGAACTACTGTTAAGGTTCACGACCTCATGCCACTCTACAGTATTTAAAGTAAATAATTACAAAATATGATTTTAATTGTATGTGCCTGTTGATGCCATGCTGATAAGGTGGACGAGCGACGACTCAGCGTTTCAGACATCATATTCAAGACAACGAAAACAGGTGCGTCCCATTTCATTTACTACGGAGAGGTCATTAAGTTAATGGTTTTTTAAATTGTTTTAAATTGTCGTAGGTTTCAAAATTGGGAGGTTTACAAATGTAATTATTTAATATTGTAGTGAAATATTTGTTTTAATGGCATTGATTTCTTCTTCTTATTATTTTTTAAACTATGTTTGAATATTTTTTAAATTACCTTTTGAAAATAATTTCTAGGTTTTTTAGGTAATAGCAGGCTTCGCCCGCTTCGTTGGGCACAATATTTAAAGGTTTTCTTTTCAACTGAATAATTGAAACGTTTAAATAAATATATTTCGATTGGCGACTATTTTCTTCGCAGTTTTAGTATAGGATTTTCTTCATAATATCAAACATTTTTTGAACTCGAATCTGCGCAGCAAAACTATTATTAAAACGAATATTCTCGAAAACAGTCAAATAGAAATGTTAATTCTTCGAATATTCTGGAAAAAGTTGAAGCTGTTACTCGTACAGTTATAGTCATTATTCGATGAATGGTCGAATCAGAGAACTCACGTACGTCGTTTTCGCAGCTGTCACTATAACGCACGTATACACGCTTCACACTCATGAAAAAAAAAAATATATATATAGATATATATCACTGAACAGCCCCCTACATTGCTGTTCATGAATCTCAGAACACGCGAAACTCGGTTCAGCAATCACTATCACCTATGTTAAAACCAAAAGAACATCACTGGACACCCCTACCTTACAGTGACCATATTAGAGTACCTTCATAATAAAATTAGCATTAATAACTGTTACAATTTCCCAATTACAGAGGTATAATTTATGCTAAATAAATAAGGACTTAAACAGTAATAATTATGATAAATAATTTCCATTCTTTAATTTAGAAAAATTTAGAGAAATGATTTCAAAATATGAACTGTCCTCGAATTTCGAGGACATATGGTCACCATACCCTACCTCGCTGTGCATATATCTCAGAACACACGAAACTCGGTTCCACGGCAATCACTATCACGCAAGTTAAAACCAAAAAAAAAAAAAAAAAACCATCACTGGACGCCCCTACCATGCTGTGCATGAATTTGAAAATGCACGAAACTCGGTTCCACGGCAATCACTATCACGCATGTTAAAACCAAAAAACATCACTGGACACCCCTAACACGCTGTGCATGAATCTGAAAACGCACGAAACTCGTTTTCGCAGCAATGACTGTCAAGCATGTTAAAACCAAAAAAACATCACTGGACACCCCCTACCTCAAATCAATGAAAATCAAATAAACCAATCAAATCTCTCGTAAATCCTCAAAACATAGCACTAGTTCAACGTAAAATACACTCAAATCAATGAAAATCAAATAAACCAATCAAATATCTCGTAATTCCTCAACTTGTAGCTCTTGTTCAACGTAAAATACACTCAAATCATTAAAAATCAAATAAACCATTCAAATCTTTCGTAATTCTTAAAAACGTAGCTCTAGTTCAATATAAAATACACTCAAATCGATCAAAATCAAATAAATCAATCAAATCTCTCGAAATTCCTCAAATCGTAGCTTTAGTTCAACGTAAAATACACTCAAATCAATGAAAATCGAATAAACCATTCAAATCTCTCGTAATTCCTCATAACGTAGCTCTTGTTCAACGTAAAATACACTCAAATCAATGAAAATCAAATAAACCAATCAAATCTTTCGAAATTCCTCATAACCAGGGGCTGATTACCCAAAAGGCTCAGGAAGCACAAGCTTCCCCTCTAAAATTTAAGAGGGCCCCCAAAATGACTAAAAACAGGGTCTTGATTTTTCTGTTTAATTTTTTCATACTGAGATTGAATTTTTCTGAGAAAATTCACCTAAAGCAACATAAAATACTCACTCTTTCGGGAAAAATCTATTATTTAACCTCAAAAATCTGAATGTTCTCAAATAATAAGTTATAAGATTTTAATGTTGTGTGTAGAAACCACCCAGATATATGAATGAAAAAAAATAATAATATCTGTAAACACACACTAATTTTTGGTCTATAGCATTTTTATATTACAATATGTAACAGGAAAACAAGATTTTCTGAAATGAAAGAGAGCCCCGAAATGATATTAAGCTTCCCCTAGCTTCAAAGCTTAATCGGGCCCTGGTCATAACGTAGCTGTAGTTCAATGTAAAATGCACTCAAATCTATGAAAATCATATAAACTAATCAAATCTCTCGTAATTCCTCATAATGTAGCTCTAGTTCAACGTAAAATACACTCAAATCAATGACAATCAAATAAACCAATCAAATCTCTCGTAATTCCTCAAAACGTAGCTCTAGTTCAATGTAAAATACACTCAAATCTATGAAAATCATATCAACTAATCAAATCTCTCGTAATTCCTCATAACGTATAGCTCTAGTTCAACGTAAAATACACTCAAATCAGTGAAAATCAAATAAACCAATCAAATCTTTTGCAATTCGTCATAACGTAGCTGTAGTTCCATGTAAAATACAGTCAAATAAATTAAAATCAAATAAACCAATCAAATCTCTCCTAAGATTCTCCATTCTGGGCCATTACAGAAAACTGAAGTTTTATTTTCATATTTTTATTAATTAAAAGAAAACTAATCAAAAATTCGAAAATCTGAGTTAGATGTACACAATGACCCTTCGGAGGGCACCTTTGTGTTAAATCACGTGACTGTCCAAGCTACCGTTTTCGAGAACAGTGAAATATACATATATATATACAAATTTTGCTCACTTAATACTTAATAGTATAAGATGAGAATTAATCACGTTAAACTCACTTTTAAAATGAAAAATTATGATATTGTTTCTACAGGCAATATATTTTTAAAAATGATTCGAAAATTGAATTTAATGTTAGAGAAATTGTTTAATAATTTCTGAATTTCAAATTTATGTCTGAATTCAAGGGGATACTGGTAAAATTGATTTCGGGAAAAAATTCTTTTGAGAATTTTATTTAATTTTAGCGGAAATTGCTAAAAATTAGAAAAATCTTTGCACTTTCAAAAATATCTGATACAAAAATAAATAAATTAAGATTGTAATTAACGGGACTTGTTAATTGAGAAATCAGTCGAAATTTATGTTTTCTTACTATTCAAGTGAGTGGATAGGGAAGTTAAGATTCTAATAAGAAAGCACCACAGAACTGGCGTTTTAAATTATTAGTACTTACAAAACTTTGAATAAACACCATATCATGCAACAAACTCGCAACAATTATTTCGGGTCGAAAAAGCACACGACACTTCTTCAGGCGAAAAAAGTAGGCACGAATGCTGCAATCAAAGCGGCAACGCACAAAACCGTTTGTAAAGCAAAGCAAAAGCATGTAAAGTTGAATGTAAATATATAGCTGCTAGTGTGAGTAAAATTATAAAATTAAACAAGAAAATATTTAAATAAGTAACATTAAAAATATAACAAAATCTAAATATCTAAAAAATATTAAAATTAAACTAAAATCTAAGTTACGTGAGTAATTTCCAAGCATCAGAGGAGGTTGGAGTGGACGAAATATCATTAACAAGATTTTTCGAATTTTTAAATATGTAAAATGCTTCATGGACATCCAAATGAGAATAAGAGACAGGAGATGAAATTATGATAGATTTGAAAAATCAAAACGATGACCATGAGTCCGGCAGTGGGAAGCAATAGAAGATTTGAAAATCTCTTCATTACGAACATTCCGACGGTGCTCATTTATTCTGTATTTCAAACGCCTCCTAGTTTGACCGATATAACTACGATAATATAACTAATATATACGATAATATAACTATAATAATAACTACCAATATAGCACGACGAACACGGAATTAAATAAATGCCAGAACGGTTTTCGGTAGGAATGTAATCCTTAAGAGAAGGTAATTTAATTTTTTGGACGGGTTTGTAAATGACCTTGAAACAAAATGATGAAAGAATTTTAGAGATTTTAAAAGACAGTGAAGAATAAAAAGGTAAAAAACTGGGATGAGACTGTTATCGTTCAATTTGAGAGCAGAACGTTTAGGATTCTTGAATTTATATAAAGCTTTATAAATACATTTATTAGTATCACACAATCAACAGATTGTGAAGAAAATCATATTTATTGAAAATTTATTTTTCCAACTGAGTGAAAATAATGCCTGTACCGGGAGTCGAATCCCGGATCTTTGACTTACAAGGTCAAGGCTCTACCAGTTGAGCTATACAGGCCGACAACTGGTGGGCATTACTCACTCAGACAACCTTTAGGCAGAACAACTGGTCTACCATGTAGATAGCTCGACAGAATAAGCGAGTGAGTAATGCCCACCGGTTGTCGGCCTGTATAGCTCAATTGGTAGAGCCTTGACCTTGTAAGTCAAAGATCCGGGCTTCGACTCCCGCTCCAGGCATTATTTTCACTCAGTTGGAAAAATAAATTTTCAATAAATAAAGCTTTTTAGATAATAGAGGTGTTATAGCCACCAGAGAGAGCAAGTGATTTTAATTAATTAATTTCTTTTGAAAGATTAGACGGATCAGAACAAATGTGTAAGGCACGAAAAACATAGGTATAAAAAGCAGACATTTTCTGTTGAGGGGCGTGGTTAGAGAGAGCATGCGGCTGAAGAGAGATAGAGAATGGTTTTCTAAAAACGGTAGTTGAGAAACGATCCCTGTCTTTATTAACAAGAACGTCAAGGAAAGGCAGAGAGCAATACTTTTCAATCTCAAAAGTGAATTGAATGCATGGGTCAATCGAATGGACCAAAGAAAGTAAACTGGACAAATCGACATCGGGGGAAACAAGAACGAAAGTGTCATCCACATACCTAAACCAGTGAGGAAATTTATATACACTGAAGAGTTTTTCTTTAAAATAGTGCATATAAATGTCGCAAAGCAGAGGAGAGAGGGGACTGCCCATTGCCATACCCTCATTTTGGGAATAAGTACCATTCAAAATGAAGGCAGTTTGCCTGATACACAAATGAACTAAATTCACTAGCTCCTCAATTTGAATAGAAGAATAATGGAATTGACGTAGTCTTCTCTCTAAATAGACCAGAGCACCTTGAACAGGGACATTAGTAAAAAGTGATTTGACATCTAAAGATATCATAGTGTAGTTAGAGGGAGATATGCATTTAAGTTTGTCCACAAAGTCATACGAGTTTTTTACTGTATGAAGGTTAGCAGTAGTTAGATGAGAAAGAGATCTTGAAAGAAATCGAGCAAGATTATAAGAAGCCGTACCAATATTAGACGCAATAGGCTGAAAGCAGAGAGTGGACACATCCGTGCAAAAAATTTGACTATTTGTCCAACTATTGTTGACAAAAAAAATGTAACTATATTTTTTTTCCTTTATCAAAAAAAAAAAGAAAGAAAAGAAAAGAAAAAAGAAAGAAAGAAACCTTCACGAAAATTATTTGTTCGCAAACCGCGTTCAATTCTATCAATTCATTCAATTGTTATGAATTTTTAAAATGTCTATAGACTTATGGGTATGTCAAAAAAAAAAAAAAAAAAAGTTAAATCTTTTCTTATCCCCTATTTTTATTTTCATTTATTTTCTACTTTTTGATTTTCAGAGCAAAATGTTTATTATACTCATTTTTAAAAGTTTTTTTTTTTTTTTTAACTACTATTATATATGTAATGTATATATATATATGCATATTTTTTTGTAACTGTCTCCTAATTTTATTCTAATAGAAAAAAAAAATTATATATGTATATATATGAATAAGCTTTAAAATAATACCATGTGTTTATACTTACCAGTTTCACCATATGCTGGAACATATTCAGCCAAGACTAAAAAGCAAATCAAAACAACAAGAAATTTCTTCATCCTTAACCTAAAAAAAAAAGTAGGTAAAATACAATGATTATCATGGTAATCAAACTGTCTTTTTAACCCTTTCCAACAAGCTTGAAAAGTGTTTATGACTTCGGTTTGTCCGTCTGTCTGTCTGCCTGCTCTCTAACTCCCGTAAATATGTATGGGATTTCTTGAAACTAATATATGTTATTCAAGTTCACTATCGGATGTTCCTTATTGAAAATGGAGTGAACACCTTTACTGGTTTATGTACTGGGACACCCGAAAGTTTTCCATAGCATTGTGTCCTATGAGAGTATTTCTATAAACCATATTTTAATACCGTTACTTTACACAAATCTTAATGAAATTGAAATATGTTATTCAAGTCCACTATCGAATGTTTCTCATTGAAAATGGGGTATATACCATCACTAGTTTGTATACAGGGATACCCGAAATTAATCCTAAGCAAAGTGTTCTATGGCAGGTATTTCTATAAACCAAATTTGAAAGACTGTACTTTGCACAAATCTTAATAAAATTAAAATATATTATTCATATGCACAAAAGAATTCTTTCCATACAATACAGTATGAATAGGATTAGATTTACTGGGCCACAGAAAAATATATATGATATATGATAAACTGATATATGATATTCAAGTTTACTATCGATTGCTTCCTATTGAAATTGAAAATGAAATGATTATCTCTTCTGGCTTGTGTACAGGGAGACCCAAAATATTCCAAAGCACTGTGGTTTTATGAGTATAATTTAATTCCTTTATTTTACACAAATTTCAATGAAATTGAAATATGTTGATCAAGTTCATTATCGGATGTTTTCTATAGAAAATGGAGTAAATACCGCTTGTGGTTTGTGTACAGAGTCATCCAAAAATATTCCAAAGCATTCATTTTAGGAGAGCTATTTCTATAAACCAAATTTTAATAACTTTACTTCGAACAAATCTTCATAAAGTTGAAATATGTTACTTATATGGTCAAAAGAATGCTTTCTACAAAATGAAGTATGATTAGCATTAGATTTACAGGGCCAAACAACAATATTCAGTTACATTGAAGGCTTTTGTTATAAATTTGCTGAAATTGCATTTTCGTTTACATTTAGCGATAGAACACTTTTTAAGTGGGAATATGATTTCAATTTAAGTATTTATCTGTCCGACTGTTCATCTGTCTCTCTGTCCATCTCGATCCAGCGTCCGTAAATATTTTCAAAATTTTTACAAAATTATATATGTTATTCAAATTCAATACGGAATGTTCCCTATTTTAAATGACATTTATATATCCTGTGCAACCGGTTTGTATACAGGGACAACCAAAAGAAAAAAAAATGTCAATACATTGCATTTTAAGACAGATATTTTTGTAAATTACACTTAAAGGACTTTCTATTGTAAAAATCATAAAGAAATTGACATTGGCTTTTAATATACTAAAATAATATTTTGTATAGAATGTGATTTTGTTATCCCTCAGTTTTACAGGGCTACACTAATATATTCAGATACATTATGGACTGCAGTTAGAATATAAAGGCTAAGTTTTCTTTAGTGTTAAGCCTTTTTAACACTTCCTAAGAATGTTTAAGAATGATTATGAATTCAATTAGTCTATCTGTATGCTTTTCAGAACTATTGTGTGTTCGTTATGGGATTACGTAGGCAAAGAGTTATCGAAAGTTATACAATGCAACAATTACTTACATTTGGAAAGTGTTAATAATCAATGACTAACCGCATAATTTTGCATTCTTGTTTTTTTTTTTTTTTTTCTTTAGGACTGAGGGCCTATTAGTCTCAATCTGGGATTTTTGCGTTGTCGATTTCGACAGTTGGACATTTGTCGAAATCTAAAATTTATCGAAAATATAATTGAATAATTTGAAAGCTATGTTATATTTTGAAAAAAGAAAAAAATAATAATAATAGTCCTCCGTCCTAAACTAAATTCTGCTTTTGCCAGAATTTCATCAAAATCTTTATTATTATTATTATTATTATTATTATTGAAAGAAAAAGAAAAGAAAATTAATAATAATCAGTATCGTTACAAGCGATATCGAAAAAGTTTTTTTTTTATAATTTTGAATTAGGAAATAAAACGTGCGCGTGAAATAATATGAAATAAAAATGAGTAAAAAAATGAATTTAATGTTTTTGTTTTTCGGAGGCTGCTCATGCATATAAAAAATGGGTATTAAAACGAGTCGAAGAAAGAAGCGAAATAAGTATTGAGTTATATTACGATAAATACGATGTATAATATGATACGATATATTAGACCTATCGTCCAGGGTTAGTAGGCATTTTCGTTGTAAGAAATAGTTTGTTCGTTCGGTGCAACTTGCACATTAGTCCCGTGAGGTGCAACTTTCACATTAGTCCCTTGAGGTACAACTTTAACTTTAGTCCCGCCAGGTACATCTTGCACATTAGTCCCCTTTAAATATAGTGACCAGCGAAGCTGGCAAAGCATTCGTTAATTCACTACCTCAATTGATTTTTTTTTTTTTTTTTTTTTGTTATTTTGGCAGAAATTAAATGATTATCTTTGTGTTTCTCATGTACACAAGAACTTGAGATAAGTAGAAGTAAGTTATAATACTGTTACTTGACATTTTTACACTTGAAAAAAGTTTGATTTCAAGTAATCTGTCTGTCTACCGATGTACAGATAATTGATGTACAAAGTAAAGTGATATAACAAGTAATTTTTCATGGAGTGAGAAAGCCTATCACAATTAGCAGTAAATGATGCCATCATAAAGTAATATTTTAAACAAGCACAGAGATGAAAATTGCAATAATACATAGCAGCTGCAAAAATAGATGTCATTTTTCGCTTTACGAAAAAGTATAAACCTAAAGTTCTTTTTTTTTTTCTTTTATAACAGCTCAAAAACAATTGTATCTGTCAAAGCACAAATAAAAAAATTATAAATCATGGGAGGAAAAAATCTTATATTTAAGAAACTATTAATCTACTAAAAGAGGACTATAACAAATTTACTCTCAAGTTAATACGAAAAGGTTCTACATTTGAATATTGAGCTGTGGTTACAGAAAAATTACAAACATAACACAGTCAAAACGTATGAAATGTAATACATTTAAGTGCTTAATTTTTTTAATACTATTATATTTAATACAATTAAATTTTATAATTAAAAAAAAGAATTGAACATTCCGATTATTATTGAACATTTTAATTTTACTGCATTTAGTACTAAACTATTATTTAAATACTTGTAACTATTTTTTTTTTTTTTCAAGAATATAGTTCTACAAAATAATATAATTTTTTCAATAGAAAATAAATAAATATGTTTAGGTTAAAAAATTTACAAATTTTAATTTTTTATTTTGGAATAGCGTCTAACTTTTCAAATTGAAAAATATTCGTAAAACAATTTTTTTTAGCTTTAAATAAGAAAAATCATGTTGTGTTGCTATCCAAAATTTTAAAAGTTAAATGTATATGTACAGTCGGTAACAAAAGTCTCCGAACACTAGCAAAAATTCCTATATAAAAAAAAGTACACTTAATACATTTTTGTTAAATAAATCCGTCTCGAATCCTGTTTTCAGACTGACTAAGAACAGGATTAGACAAGGATTTATTTAACAAAACTGTATTAAGTGTACTTTTTTTATATAGGAATTTTTGCTAGTGTTCGGAGACTGTTGTTACCGACTGTAAGTTATTCTCTCCACCTGTCTTAAGCCGCTGTGGCCTCTGCTCCTTCTTATTGTAATTACTGTCTCATTTGTTTTGATTTTTGTCTTTGTTTCGCTTTGTTTTCAATCATTATATCAAATATATGCATTAATTTCCTATTCGAAATATTAACATTCAAATTCGGCATACTCCATCTGCGCATTAAATTTGTATATTTTATTATGTGTCTTATTTATATCTAACAAGGAAACATTCAAAAGGTGTCATCTTCAAAAAGTATTGAAAAAAATATATGTGATTGCACTCTTCATAAAACACCAGAAAATAAAAAAATTATCGGCTGAAATTAATTACAGCGACCACAAAAAATTATCAAAATTAAGCCTATTTGTCGATTTCACACTGCTAGGCGATTGATTTTGAGTACTTGGCGGAAAAGCAAAACACGGTTCTGTTCGTACACGGCAATCTCGGTGCTAGCAAACTTATCGTCTAATAGCGCTAAATCGCCAAATATGCTTAATTTTGATATTTTTTTGTGGTCGCTGTAATTAATTTCAGCCGATATTTTTTTCATTTTCTGGTGTTTTATGAAGAGTAGAATCACATATATTTTTTTCAATACTTTTTGAGGATGACACCTTTTGAATGTTTCCTTGTAAGCATGAAGCTAGAATAAATAGGAGATCGAACGCCGTATTACGAAAATGGTCCCGATTTTGACTGAGGCTGCTATCACGGCTGACCCTCACGCCATCTATTGACGACTCTCGATAGCAACATTAATTTTTTAAACGAAGTTGGGAATAACAAAATTTAAATATATATGAATTATATTAGACTTCATGGGTTCTCATAAAACTCACGTAGGAATATATATATATATAATATTTTCCAACATACTTACACTTTATTATCTTACTTTTCCTAATTTTATTTAACATAGTTTTCGATGTTATGGATACATTTCAGCTATTTCTTATATAAATTTTCCTGTTCATAAATACTTTCATATTTTATTTTAAAGAATTTTATTCCTTGGTGTAAAAACTTTAATGAATGCTCTAGAAATATGCAAAATCTATAGAAAACGCAATAAACTATGAAAGAAAATAATTCATTAGAAAATAATTAAGGTAGTTTTAATATATACATTATATGAGATATTTATACCCCACCCCCTGCTAATTATGTTTTATTTGGAGGTAGTTATGTAGAAGTTAAAGCTAATTGACTGTAATTAAGCCTAGGTGCATTGCCTCCGTAGTAGTCTTTTTAAGGAAACGTGAGGTGCCGGGTTCGAACCCAGGTCGCGCTCGTCAATCTAGCCGTTCGGAGTTTTCCGTAGCTTTCTCCGAAACTTGCGTAAATACGGGCTACGATTCCTTAGAAAGACCTCCATGGAAGGCACTCCTCCTCAGGCCTAGAACGCAAGTGTAGTCAATCGGCCTTAATCCCAAACATCAACACCAACACCTTCTTAACGAAACCAAGTCCATATTTACGAGAGTTAAAAAAAATAAAAACCGGAAAACTCGGAACTGTTAAATTGCCGATCGTGATCTGGGATCGAACCCAGCATTTACCATTAATCAGTTTATTTTGAAGAAAGAAATGTAACTGATATATATGCCTTGTATGCAATGTAAAAGAGCCTTAAAAAGTTTTATTTGAAACAATTTTCATTTATTCTTATGTTAAAATTATTTTAGTTATCCCAACTTCAACTCAGAAATTTATACTATTGTTAAAAAAAAAAAAAAAAAAAAAAATCATAATAAATAAATAATATATACGGAATTAGCTTTTTGAATGAAAAATAAATAACATTTATAAATAATGGTTATGCTTAAAAAAAAAAAAAAAAAAAAAAAAGTCAGTTTGCAAAAAATTTAAATCCATGAACTGAATACCTGAGAAATTTATAAAATAAAATAATTTAATTATAAATTTATTTAAATAATTATCAAAATTAAAATTAATTAGATTGTAAGAAAATCTGTTACATGAAAATCTGAGAAATTTATAAGATATATTAAAAGTACAATAAACTCAGTAGGGTAAAAAAAAAAAAAAAAAATTACACAAAACAATTAACATTTATCCCCCCCCCACCCTAATTCTAATTATGTTTTGTTAATTTAAGGCCTATTGACTTCACTTTGGTTCTAAACCTAGGTAGATTACCTGTGTCATCCATCTAGGTATGGGACTTAGATATATGCAAGTTTTGAAGAAAACCACAGGAAATTTAAAACGGCTACGTTGACAAGCCTGGAATTGAACTAGACATTTTCCATCTGCTTATGTAAAAATGATTTCGAAATTTTAGCAAAATAGTTTTCGATAAAAATTTTAAGTCATTTCTACATGACATGTAAAACATATATTTCATCAGTTAATTGTTTTTCTTCCAAATAAAGCTTGTTTCACCAAAGCTTCAACCCTTCTCCCCTCTAAAATGTTTTATCTGCACTTGGTAGACCTAGATAGATTGCCTCCATATTGGTTTTTAAAAGAGACCTAGCCTGTATTTGCTCGAGTTTTGAAGAAAACCACGGAAAACTTCGAACGATGAAGTTAACGAGTGCAACCTAGAATCAAACCCGGCACTTCACGTCAACCAGTTTATTTTAAAGTAAGAAATTTATTTAACTGAAAAATGTATGCCTTGTATGCAGTGTAACAGTTACTTCACAGTTTTATCTAAAACAATTTGCATTATTTCTCTGCAAAATTATATTTTTTAATCATTCAAAAATTAATTCAAAAATTTGTACCATTAATTTTTTAAAAAATGATAACGATTTTAATGAAAAGGAAAAATGTGGTTATTTAAATCGCTTTTCTAAATTTATTTTTTATTCTTACAATAATAATAATAATAATAAAAGTTTTAGCTTTTCAAATGCTAAGATCCACTAACGGCCAAGAGGTCCTGTCATTGAAACTGTAGACATGAGGTGCTGGGTTTGATCACTGGCCGCGCTCGTCGGCCTAGCCGTTCGAAGTGTTCGGTGGTTTTCTCCGAAACTAAGTTAAATGCGGATCCCTTAGAAAGACCATCATGGAAGGCACTCTCACATAGGCCTAGGATCCTAGTGCAATCAATCGGCCTCAATTTTAAAACCATCAACAACTTTTTAAATGTTTAAAAAAAAAAAAAAAAAGTCAGCTTGTAAAATAATTAAATTTATGAACTGATAACCTGAAAAATTAATAAAATATATTAAATGCAATAAACTTACTGTGCAAAAATCTCTTGCAAAATAATCAAAACATTCACTTTACTCCCCCCCCCCCTCCATGATATTTTTTTCCTAATTTAGGTCTTAGACCTAGGTGGATTGCTTCATATTGGTCTTTCTAAAGGGACCTAGCCTGTATTTCAGGGTTGGCAAGGTTTCGGACACTATGGTAAAAACCACGGTATAAACCATGGTTTTTACCGTCCTGTCCAAAACCCTAGTGTCCTAAACTGTCCAAAACTATGGTTTTTAATAAATTATATTTTATTAAAAATGATGCAAATAGTCAGAAAATTTATAAAATAATTATTATAAATATGTGTGCATATACATATGTAATTACTAATAGTTATTTTGTAACTTTTTCATGTATTTGCCACTGTTTTAATTTTGATAATATATAATACAACGAGAGAAAAATCATAGAATAAAACAGTAATAAAAAAAAAGAAAAAAAAATTACTGAAGCTTTAAGGGAAAAGAAAAAAAATAAAAGATAATTGTGTCTCAGATATTGACATTTGTAATATTTATACACACATAAGCAATATGAATAAATATTGCATTTGCATTAAAATATTTTTAATTATTATAATTTTTTTAAATTAATGTTTATATATAACTATGGACGATGAAGGAAATACATATGTAGAATTTTTAAATTTCTTAAATAGAATAGATGTTTTATATTTTTTACATATCTGCCATCATTAAAATGTATAGAGTTCATTGCCTAACTATAATTTTATATTTTAATTTATGTTTATTTTTGGCGACCTTTAATCTATATTCCTTTTAAGGAAGTTTTGTTTTTAATAAAACCATTTTTAAACAGAATTTCTGTAAAATAATGGATAAGTAAATCATGAGGAAAAAAAAAAGAATAAAAATAAATTGGCTGACTATTCATATTGAGTATATATTATCACACACTTTTTATCGCAAGAAAAATTTTAAGGGTATTAAAATTTTTATTTTATTTTATAAACGTTAAATTTAATATTTTTTCACATTTGAAAAATATTTAAAGAATTAGCTACATTTTCAGTGTAAAATGCCTTTAATTACTATTTATAATTGTACTAAGAAATGAAGGGATTATAAAACGGAATGTCTCATAATTTTAGGATTTAGACAGTTTAAGACACTTTTGGACAGTTTTAGACGGTTTAGGACACTTTTGGACGGTAAAAACCACCTGTCCTGTCCAAAACCAGTTTCGGACGTCCTAAACCCCAACCCTGCTGTATTTACTCGAGTTTTGAAGCAAACCGCGGAAAATTCCGAACGTTTATTTTGACGACCGTGACCTGGAATTGTACCAATCACTTCCCACTGACTAGTTTCGAAAGCAGACCCATACTGCTACACTTGGAGTATGTTTTACTTCGAAGAAAAATAAACTTCTGAAATATATGCTTTGTATGTGATGTAAAAATTATTTTAAAATTTTATCAGAATCAAAACTTACATTATTTCCGTACTAAAATTATTTTTTCTAGTCATTCCAATTTTAATTCAAAAATTTATACTATTAGCTTTTGAAAAACGAAACAATTTTAATCAAAAGATAAAAAGAGGCTTTTTAAATTACTATTCTATTTTTATTTATTTATTTGATTCATTAATTAAAAAAAAAGAAATGTTACCTCCAATTAAAATTTTTAAATAGCTACAATTAATCTAAATCATCTAAAATTTTATATATATATAAAGATGAAATAAAAATGAAAATTAGAAAAAAAAAAAAATCAGTTTAACTATTTTGAAAATTTTATTTATTACTTATTATTTTTAAAATCATTATTAAACAACTAATGTATCTTACTTTTCAAAATTAATTGATTAAAATAAAAATGATAAATTTTTTAATAATTTCTACATGAAAAAGTAATATATCTTTGCACTTAGAATTAATGATTTAAAAAGTAATAATTATAAAATTAAAATTAAAATGTTCAAATAATCCCTTTATTTCTCTATATTCTCACATTAATGGCATCACAATTTCTAGCCAATTTTTTAAAAATAAGTACCTAAAATTACTTAAATTTTATTAAAAAGCAATTATTTCCATAAGCTTTCAATGCTAATCTGCTATAACGGCTAATCTTTGCGCCATCTAGCGACCTGTTGATTAGCAAAATTTTCTGGTCCGTTTTTCTGCCGAATCCCCTATCTCGTTTTCCCTCCTCCCTTCTATCTTCATGCTTGTAAGTATTTGTATCATATCTGTTTGAATATTCCTTTGTTCCCTCACTGAATTAACTGTTTGTAAACGAAATGTCAAAATTATCAACGAAAAGTATAAGCTTAATATATAATTAAATATCTCTTATACAGTTGGAACAGTATAGTTTCAGTTAATTTTAGAAACTTACAGACCTAATCTATCTCTACTTTTTTCTTTCTCTCTCCTCCCCCCCCCCCCAACCTCTCTCTCTCTTTTTCCTTCGTAAGATTAATAAGTAATAAATACACGTATACATGTAATGACAAATATGCATGTATATATACACACACATTATTACTTTTTTTTTACTCTTTTCATCAAGATTGAAAAATGTTTATGACTTTGTAAGGTAGGAGTAGCTTCGAGTTGAGGAATTAAAGGTCGTCGAGGGAAGTCAGCATTGAATGTGATAGCGTCGAGTTGGGATTGAATGTTGTTTGATATTGGGAAAGTTTCTAGCTGGATCCAGCATACTTTGGCGATGTTAAGAGTGAGATTGCTAGTTGAAGGTGTCGAGCAGAGGCGAATTTGGGTTAGCATGGAGTGTCCAGTTATTGGATCGTTGTCAGGTAAATTGAAAACAGGATCTACGTAGACTGTGAAAGGTGTTTAAGATTTGAATGTGGATAGTGTTTAAAGAAGTAGCTTGGTAAAATGAAGTAAGTCGTACTGTCTTGTTTTGAGGAATTTAAATTAGAGGTCTGTACGGGTCGAAATTTTGAAGCCCGGGCCCGGCCCGTACGGAAGCTTTGCTTTTCCGGCCCAGTATGAAGTCAAAAAATTCGGCCCGAGCCCGACCCGGCCCGTTTATTTTTTAACCGTGCATGGCCCGGCCCGATTCAAAAATATGTAAAATAACAAACAAACAACAACAATAAAAAAAAATGCATGCCTTTTTATGAAACAGATTGTTAGTATGTGTTTTGCAGAGGTTTTATATAACCAAACAATAGTACGTTCTTTAACAAAACTGCTGAACTTTTACAAAATAATTATATATAAACAGAAATTCATTATTATAGACAAGGCACAAAGACAAACAGAAAGTCAAATCGAAAATATTAGCATTGATCAAATAATACAGGAAATGTATTTAAAATGGTTAATACTACTAAAAATGCACTTTCCTCTTATATACCGTAATGTATCCGAATCTTTCATGTGATCCGGTAAATAAAACTTTAATGTTAATCCAACCATATTGAATAGAAAAGTTTTTTTCGACCATGATAAGAATGATGCTACTTTCATCCACTGGAGAAAAGAAAAAGGAGCCTTAGAGAAAAGTTGCAACAGAAGGATTTTTATAGCTTTCATAACACCTAACCTCAACAGATCATAGGAAACAAAGCCTTACACACAGTAACGTATCTAATTTCTTTTGTTATGTACATGTACGCAAACTGGTAGTGACATGATGCATACTATTTTGAATAGGAAGCCATCTAATATTACTTTAAATAAAATATATTAATTTCGAAACATGCGAAAAATGAGATTTCGAACAGACAGACTGATAGACAATTAAATGGAAATTACAGACATTTTTTAACAAAATAGAACTTTATGTGACATACCAGCCTGTAAAATTATGTAAAATAAATAACTGAAGAAATATTTTTATCATTTTCCTTTTTCGTTGATTAACGAGGAAACCAGAAAAAAATTCGGGCCGACACGGCCCGGAGAAAATTTCATTCAGGACCAGCCCGGCCCGAGCGGCCCGAGCATGAAAATTTTTTTTAAGCCCGAGCCCGGCCCGGCCCAGGCCGTGCAGACCTCTACTTTAAATAGAGTGATAGTTGTGTCGTTGGAATGGTGTTGCTGTATATGTGACGAGTGTTGATAGCCTTTGTAAATAGAAGCATTGCGTATTGATTTTGGATTAGGTGTGAAGGTGCCGTTGGTGGTTAATATTTCAGAGTGGTATTTCGGAGGTTTGAGAGTGTTCATCGTCGTTCTAAAAAGTCCCCGATCAAGCCATCTGTTAATATTAGTAAGCTACAAGTAGTGAGCTATATTTCTTTATGATAATTTTAAGTTTTTTTGTTTAAGTTATTATTGAGTTCCTTCTTAATTCCTAGCCTTCTCCAGTTTAAGTTAAATAAAGATAGATGTCATCGTAATTTAAGTTTCCTGATTGCCTCTTACACTAACATAAGCACGATTAGTACAGTAGAAGTCGGAGTGAAGACTTCACAACTTTTGCTTGCCCGCGCTTTAAAAACAGTAAATGTTAATGGAATTTTTTGAATGTGTTATTTAAGTTCATCATAGAATGTTTCCCTTAGAAAATGGTGTAAATATCCCCTCTGGTTTAGGTACAGAGACAACCAAATATATTCCAAAGTATTGCATTCCAAGAGAGGTATTTCTATAAATTATATTTTAATAATTTTACGATAATAAAGTTATTCACGTTCACTATCGGATTTTTTCTACAAAAAATGGAGTAAATACCACCACTGGTTTGTGTACAGGGACATCCGAAATTAGACCAAAGCACTGCGTTCCATGAGAGTTATTTTTATAAACCAAATTTTGATAACTTTACTTTGCAAAAGCGTAATGCAATTGAAATATTTTATTCATATGCACAAAATAAAGCTTGTAACACTTTCCAACAAGGTTGAAATGTGTTAATGATTTCGGTTTGTCTGGGTTTCCACGCTCTAACCCCCGTTAATACTCATGGAATTTCTTGAAACTAATATAGTTTATTCAAGTCTACTGTGAGATGCTCCCTATTAAAAATGGAGTGAATACAATGGAGTGAATTTGTATATTATTAAATTATTCAAAATTCAGCCATTTTTTCAGAAAATAAAGTTAAATATCAGCGTTAAGAATTTAAATTATACCATTTCGACTGAAACATTACGATAGAAATTAGTTTGTAGAAGGGCAGGTATGAACCAGGAAGCTTAGCCTCTTTTTTGAACAAACAATGAAATAACGGATTTTGACCTCTGTTTCTGTAAGCATATATTTAACGCCTGACGAAACCCGTTTCATTCCATATGCAAGAAAACATCGCCTTTTTTTGCGGTGAAATACTTACATTTACAATACAAAGTTTATTCTTTTTTTTTTTTGTAATCATATAGTACTATTTACAAGGAATGCAGGATTTTATTTGAGCATTAACAGGTATTGAACATGACACATGAACAATTCTCAAAGCCTTTGCAATGGAATGCCGTTTAACAAAGATGCAACCTTTTCCTATAAAGACATTCGACAATGAGTTTACCCTGGTATTTTCAGTTGCCACAAAACGTTACATAGAAAAATTGATTAAAAATGTATTATAACACTTCTTTAACGAAGTACTGAAAAAAAAAAAAAAAAAAAAAAAAAAAAAAAAAAAAAGCAGTCTTTGGGGGCTGCCGATAGAAGTGAAAACTAAGTAACTTGAGAATTGTATAGTCGAGCTATTAGATTATTATTTTCGAATTATTTTTGGTTTGTAAAGAAGTGTTTATGATCTGTATTATATGATTCGGCACAATATTTGTAGCTACCCAAATTAAATGAACTAAGCCTTATATTAAGTAAAAATATTGTAATATGACTAAAATAATTTTCTTTTTTTTTATTATTTATTTGAAAATTTATATTGAAAGCAAAAAGAAGAATATAACAATCTGTATAAAAACACGTGCTTGTACTTTGTGAACTATGTATATACTGTGGAATAAGTACATACATACACAGAGTATAGAACTAGAATGAGACAGATGCCAGTAGCCAGTATACTACTCGTATTAGTATACATTTTATACATATATATATATATGTATATGAGGCATGCCGCGCCTTGCGCTACATATATGGATATATATGTAGAGAGAGATACTCTTTGTATATATATAATGCATACTAATAACGCACGGAGGTATATCTATGTACATATATACACAGTATACATATTGCTCATGGAAAGCGTTCGGTGACGATGACGCGAGTTCCATGATTTTTCTTCACCCAAAAAGTGCTCAACGCGCCTAAAGAAGTTTTCACTTAAAAAAAAAAAAAAAAAAAAAAAAAAAAACATAAATGAGAAATCATTACTTTGGCAGTAAGTTGAAATCCACCAAGGTCAGATTTTGAAAAAAATTTGCCTAAGGTCATAAAACGAGGCACCTTTTTATTTATTTTATTTTTATTGTTTTCTTCTTTATATCTATATATATATAAGAAGAAAATATTGGATTAATGAAAATTTTCGAACTGCAGTTTTCGACGGATTTACAATTTTGAAATGTCCTAAACACGATGTGACTCTTTTAAGAAAAATGCCCTTCTGTGTGCCTGCCTGTTTGTGTGTGTATCACAAATTTTGTGGACACTGTATCTTACAACCCTAACAACACATCTTCTCCCCAGGACATTCTAAGGATATCCTGTGAATGAAAAAGACATCCAAGAGCTATACACAGGATGTAATTGGGATAAGTGTGCTGTTTGGGAAACAAATGAATGAATTTAACCAAACTTGGTATTTAGCTGGACTCTGACCTAAACTTGTGCTCATTACATTTGGGGATCAATCCCTCAAAAGGTAGCGTTGTGATCCCATGCTTTTTAAATTTTTAACATGGCAGTATAGAACGAAATTTCATGTAAATGTACATAATGAGAGTTTTTTTTTTTTTTTTTAACACGTTTTTATTAGCTTCAGCTGTATGTATGTTTGTATGTTTGTTTGAAACCGCTCTGGGAGCAAACAAAAAATCGATATTGTAAAAAAAGACTTTCCCTACGTGAACGATGTAGCTGTGAGGTAAAGCTCCGGGCTACGAACCTAGCCCAGTCAGGGGCGATTCTTTAAAAATGGTTTTTGTTTAATTCTAAATTATTTATTTCTCATTCCTTCATTATGTTATTTATTCATTTAATATTACGTAATTTCTAGACTTTTTTTACTATTAAAATGCTTTTAATAACTTGATATGATGTAACTATTAATGTATGTAACGGAATCTTGCAAATCAATTTTCGGCCACTTCTGGTCGTTCGACTGACCTGAAATTTTGCACACGACTTCATCATCGATGACGATACTATATACAAGTGTTTCCAGGCTCCTATCGTATGTGGCATAGGATTTGGCCGTATTTGTATAACGTCGAGTGGCAATATTTAATCAATTATTATTTTTTGTATTAAAAATTTAAAAGCATGCAAATATTATGGTGTGCCACTCACACGATTTTCTAATACCTTGCATTTAAAGATACATAGATATTTTGTGCTTTTTAGTTCACATTTCAGTACAAGCGTGTTCTTTAATTTTTTAAAAGTTTTGTAACGCATAATTCTATAATTATTATGAATTACTGATAATAGTAGTAGTAAATTAGGGAAAAAAGTTTTGTACATGTAGGAGTTTCGCTTTACGAATGTAAGATAATACAATATTAAAATGACCACTTTAATGACAATATAATTTAAATAACTTACTTTTTACTGGAGTAAATAGTCAACTTAGGATCAAATAGATTTGTTTGAAAGACAATCTTGAGATATAATACACTACTGATGATCAACATTCGATATTTATATGTTTACCTTTTCTTGTCATGATTAATCAATGAACAATCAAACATAATTATTGAATGGTTTCTGACATTTTTTCTTAGACATTATGACACAGCACTTGCAAAATGAAAAGAAAAAAATTCATTAGAAAGTCACTCATAAACAGTGGTTCTTTGTCTTTTATTATATATGCAGATATTGTTTATTTTCCTTTAACAAGGGCATATGACTATGTTATACTTATTTCTTTCATAACGTGTCTGGCATTTGACATTTTTTTGATAATCCGTATTTATACCACATTGCATATTTATGTCGAGACATTGTATATTTACGTCAATCAAAATATACAAAAATGGTGTTATTGAATCAAATAATCAGATGTGCTACTCACTTGACTTTCTCTTCTCTTACCCAGCACTTGATTACTTAAAAGAAATATTATAGATTGAAAAATCAGATAACAAGTACTGTATATAAACATACTTTTAAAAAGGCTGAAAACAGCTTTAGAAACAGTTTTATTTAACAAATACTTCTGTGTGTTGGGAATTTTTACCCTTACGAATCCCCAGATTAACGGCCCTCTTCACTTACCGTCGAAGGAAGCCCAAGCCAATGTTATTCAATGGGAAAAGTTTCTTTATAAATAACTTATTAACCCTTTCAGTCGCCGTGTTCCCGCTGATGGAACACCTAATTTTAATTCTCAAGTGCAAAAACTCATCCCGGAAACTTTTTAGCAAAAATTTACATTTATAACATAGATGAAAAGGCCCTTTATTTTAACCTGAAAATTTAAAATTTCTTTTATTTTAATTTTGTTCGTAAATTCTGGTGACAGTGTAATTTAAATGATCCAAATTACCCTGCACCGCGAAGGGTTAACTAATACATATTTTTAAATTCTGTTTTCACATTCAGAAAATTCACAATTGCTAAATTGACGGACCTTTTTTCGAAAATGTATTTTTTAAATTTTTAATACTTTATTTTGAAATTGCAAAATGAAAAAATTTCACATATTGAAAATTCGTATTTTGCAGCTTCAAAATAAAATATAAAAAATTAAAAAATTAATTTTTGAAAAAACGGTCCGTCAATTTAACAGCTGAGAATTTTCAGAATGTCAAAACACAATTTTAAAATATATATTAGTTAATAAGTTATTTGTAAAGAAAAATTTCCCATAGAATAACATTAGCTTCGGCTTCCTGCGGCAGTGAGTGAAACGGGGCACTTAAGTAGAATGTTAAATTCAAAATTTCATTCCAAAAATTTCAGACAAATTTCACCTACAACACTGCTTGTAATTTACCAATATTGGTCAAAATTTTCAAGTGGCAATTTCATATGTTTTTCAAAAAACCCAATTTAAATTTCCTGTAAGTATTTGATATGCTGATAGCAGTTTCGAGGTATGCTGATAACAGACATACATACACAGAGATCGACCGCTAAATTTTCATTTTCGTTTTCAGTGGGCCTCAAAGAGGATAGTAATAATTTAAAAAAAAAAATGAAATTTACAGAATTGCAAACTTTTATAGTTTATTCCGGATCATTTTTAATCCCAATCTTATTTCAAACTACTTTACTTATAGAAGGGGAAAGTTGTGCAGTGATGCCAGATGGTCGAATTTTTTTTCCCCAAACAAGTTTTCAAATTTCCCCAAATCGGGGTTTTTTTTTTTTCGAAAAAATCACCAACTTGATTTCTACTAAAAAGGGAAAATAGAATATATATATATATATATATATATATATATATATATCAAGCAGATTTTTCTATGATTTAAGCCCAGTCGGTAGAGCGCCAGCCTCGTAATTGGAAGACTGCGGGTTCGGTACTCGAGCCGGCCAAAGACCGTCGTGTACACTAATGGTGGCCGGTGCACGTAAAATCTGTCGTGGCCGCAATGTCCTCCATGTTCCCATCAAAAATTATACCTCTGGGAGTCACCGAAGCGGAAGAGACATCCCTTCCGTGGAGGATCAAAATTGCGATGGCATGTCTCCGGACCACCTCTAGAGATGAGTCCAAGACCGTCGCCAATTGCCCATCTGCGCAGCACTAGTGCGACGTAAAACCCTACCAAACAACCAAATCTATGATTTATGCTCAGATTTTTCCCCAAATGAAGACAATTTTTGGAAAAAATCCCCAAATAACAATAAAGTTATTGAAAGTCTCTAGTCGTAGGGATAAATCATGTTGCCAACATTGACTGAAAGTTGAAGAACTCCCCAGATTTCACCCAAAAAATTTTAGAATTCCCCAAAAAAGTCCTCACAAACATTTGGTTCCCAAACTTGTCCCCAGAAATCTCAAAAATCCCCAAAATGGGGACAAAATCCCCAATCTGGCGTCACTGAAGGGGTGTACCTCGGACCTATGCCATTTCTAGCTCTATTCTTTTAGATATATAAACAATATCACATGCAGTTAAAACATTTACTGTTAGGGGTCTCAGTGAAGTAATCTATGTTTGCTTTAGAAGCCAAATTTTTGAACAGTTTTTTAAAAAGTAAATTCATCTTTCAAAAGTACATTTTTCTCAGATACTTTTATGTATTTCTATACGCACACATACATTGTATACTCTGAAATGAGTGTTATGCTTCATGAAGTAGCTTTCTAGCTATAACCCCATATGCTTGTAATCAAGTTAAGCCCAACTTGAACATTATGATTAGCCATTTCGTTTTTAGTAACACAGTGGTGCACCTTAAACTCAATACAAGTACTGTACCTTGAACTGGTTATATTTTGTGGTGGATCAGAAATGCAGCTCCAAAAGTTAGCATTTGGAATTGTCCTATTCAATTACAATCTTGATTATAAGTAAGTGTGAGGATTTTTACCAATAATCCCAATATGACTTAATGTAGACTTTAAAAAAAAAAGTTAATATTTAATATTTTCCGTTTTTTCCACTCAAATTAGACTTAATTGCAATACGATTGTGACATATTAATAATTTTGGAATAAAAGAAATTGTTTATTTGAATTCATATGTGTGTAATTGATTAATAAATAGATTTTCTTACTTAAAATTGAGTTTTTCTGTATCTTTTTAATAAATGGTCCAAGGTACGTGGTGTACCTTGGAGCTAATTGCACTTTTTTTTTTAAATTAAATTTCTAGTTTAAATAAAATTTTGGAATAAATATATGTTGTCTATAACACCATACAGTATTTAAAAAAGCTATTTGTATTTAGCTTTGGCGAGTAATTATAAAATTAAAATGGAAAAAGTCAAAATAGGTCCGAGGTACCCCACCTTCTCCAAAATACATTTTTCTCCAATATACAACTACGATAAAATACAAAAAGTACTATTAAAAATAAATTAGTATTTTCAGGGAACTAATACATTACAACGTGTAATATAGACCCCTTCTCATATTTATAAGGATGGATGGTTGGGTTTTACGTCGCACTAGTGCTGCGCAGATGGGCAATTGGCGACGGTCTGGGACACACCCTTAGAGGTGGTCCGGAGACATGACATCACAATTTTGATCCTCCGCGGAAGGGATGGCTCTCCCGCTTCGGTGACCCCCAGAGGTATAATTTTTGATGGTAACATGGAGGACATTGCGGCCACGACAGATTTTACGTGCACCAGCCACCATTAGTGTACATGACGGTCTTTGGCTGGCTCGAGTACCGAACCCGCAATCTTCCAATTATGAGGACGACGCTCTACCGACTGGGCTACCGCAGCCCCATATTTATAAGGACATTTGATGTTTTGAAATAACTAATGTGAAAATCTGTATTTCAGTGGTGAGTATCTCGATCTATTCTCGCATCGCGAGCATTAAAACAATGGATGAAATTATGTCAATGACAGAATTTAATTTAATACGACAGGACTACTTATATTTGTACTTTAACACCCTTTCAAAAAATAAATATAAATAAATAAATAAATAATAGAGAGCGCTCAGTAAAATTCTTAAACACATATTTAAATAATGTATTGATTTTTAATTTCAAATAAATTAATAAAATTTGAATGCATTAATTGTATAGTATCTTCCCCTGATTGCTTAATACTCATTTACTAAATATTTTAATTATTAAAATAATCTTAATAACAATTTCGTATTTATTATTAATAATTAACAGTTTCAATTTCTACAGAACAAAACATAATATTAAAAAAAACTATAAACCAATTATTCGATATTTAAATTATACTCAAAATTCATCACAGATTAATTAACCCTGCAAAGCCTGA
Organism: Salticus scenicus; assembly: GCA_963930645.1. Classification (NCBI taxonomy): domain Eukaryota; kingdom Metazoa; phylum Arthropoda; class Arachnida; order Araneae; family Salticidae; genus Salticus; species Salticus scenicus. The sequence goes on from CAWVNO010001431.1 coordinate 60,809, forward strand.
ATTTTTTTTTTCCAATATCTCGGGAAATTGATTTTTTTTTCCAATATCAATTTTTCCAATATCTCGGGAAATTGATTTTTTTTTCCAATATCAATTTTTCCAATATCTCGGGAAATTGATTTTTTTTTTCTTTTTTCTTTTTTTTTTTTTTTTTTCCAATATTATGGGAAATACTAGTGGTACCATATGGTATCACTAGGCTTTCCCGGGTTAATATTAATCCATTAACTTCTCAAAAACATAATTAATATCAGTATACTCATTTTATAAATCGGAAAATAACCCCCATTTTAAATAAATTTCACAATTTTTATTTAAAAATATCTGGAAATACTAGTTTAAATAATCAGGACTTACTCAGCGAAGACCCGTTGGGTCTGTGGTCAGAGTACACACAATTACAAACCCGTAGGTTGCGAGTTCGATCCTCACCGAAGGGAATTGAAAGAATATATATATAAAAGTTTTTACGGATTTTACAAGTATATTAAAATAGAGTAAGAAATTAAATGGTAAAATTGGATATTGGCTGGCATTTTCGAAGTGGAACACTGTAAATTGGTAAGGACGCAAAATGATAGATTGAAAGAAACAGCCCTGTCGAACTAAAAAAAAAAAATTTGAAACTCAAACTTCTATTGTATTTGCATTATGGGTATGAAAATAATTATCATCACTAAGCAGTTTTTATGGATTTAGTAAAATTTAGTAAACAGCTTCCATGAATTATAATTAAAAACACAAGATTCTATTGGCATAATTTTGAGTTGATCTGTATATTGTCTATAAATTACGCATAAACTGTGTGTTTAAATTTAACATGCTATGAAAAACACATGACAAAACTAAAATGCACTTTCATCAACTTCCAATTATACTCCTAATACATCAGAATTTTTCTGTATGCGGCAGTGTAAACAAATGATGATTTATAACTATCATATTCAATACGAAGCATATTTTTATGATTATAAAAAAAAATCTTATATATTAATTTCATTTTGCTTATTGCAGTCTAAAGAATTTAAACTGTACTTACCAGAAACTGCTTACAGACATAATGTACAGTAACCGCCGTTTAATAAATTCACTGGTTAATAAAATCAACCGCTTAATCTGATCAAATTGCCAGGACCGGAATCAAATCAATACAAACTACTTTTAAAGTCGACGCTTAATAAAATCAGCATTGCCGATTAATAAACTCAAAAATATCTTCTCAATAGCAAAAAATATCATTTATACTCACTCAAAAAAAATTTATTTGCATTGTATATATATATGTGTGTGTATATATATATATATATATATGTATATATACTTATAGGAAAAGAAACTAAAACACAGCAAACCCTCCTTTATCGTTCATTGTCGAAGATTTGCAGCACACTTGCAGCACATTTACAAATTAAACACCCCATCACTTATCTCCGTAACAATTTTAAGGAACGTATTTTTCAAAACGCAGTAATAAGTTACAAATTTGATTTGAAATAGTATTTTTTTTTTAATTTCTAATTATTAAAACACAATTTCTAGTCGTTATTTTAAAATTACTATAATTCATGAGGTTTAAACGAAAAGATTTTAAATGTATAAGAACAATGTGAACTTTTGGTAAAGTAACGATGATTTTCCTCAAACGAAAGTGCATGGGAACTTCGAATGCATTTTATTTATTTATATCGAAGAAACAGTTAATTAATTATCTATCAAAAATTAATTAATATTGTTTACTAATTCCATTATTCTTCACTTTTGAAGCTTCTCTCCAAATTCAGGGAAGTAATACCTTTTCCTTAAGTGCAGGAACGTTCGCCGGATATAAAAATCAGCCGCTTAATAAAATCACATTGGTTCAGAACGAATTTGATTTTAATAAGCGACGGGAACTGTATATTAATTTCATTTTGCTTATTGCAGTCTAAAGAATTTAAACTGTACTTACCAGAAATTGCTTACAGACATAATGTATTTGAATTTTTTAGATGTCTATGTACACAAAATATTTACTCGATTTCAATGAAAAGTTTCATGCTGCATTCCCATATGATACAAATTTATACTATCTACCAATAAGTATTCAGACATTTTCCAATTTAGAAGTTTTGTTAAATATCTAGAAAAGTTCTCGACCAATTTTCTTGAAACTTCGGGAGTATAAATAACATATTATGTATATTTCATATACTCTCTTGTATATTTCAGCAAAAGTTTTGTCCCGGACAGAAAAAGAGGACCATGAAAAAAATAAACAAAAATTAAAATGTTTTGGATCACCCTGTAAAACGCAATGCTTGAAATGCAGAGTGTGATTATGTGTCTTCTTCAAATCATCTGTAAATGTTTTTATGAGGCTTTCACATACATTTATGGAGATATAATAGCATCTTTAATAAAATGAAGAATTGCTCCATTTTAAATTATACCACGTAAGCTATTAGACCGAGTGCAAAGCCATTTTTAAGAAACTTGGCATACTACATTACACACCGCATATTGCAATCAGAATGCAAAAATGTTAAATATCTAACTAAATACGAGAATATATACAATTTTTTTTAACTACGTATACGCAAGCTTTAACGAAATTTCATTTGGATAATTTATTAGCCCAAAGTATTGATCTACTTATACGAAAACTACCATATACTAGTGTAGCGTTTGGCAACAGCTTCCATTTCCCGAGTTTCACTGACAAGGAAACATTCAAAAGGTGCCATCTTCAAAAAGTATTGAAAAAATTATATTTGATACTACTCTTCATAAAGCACCAGAAAATGAAAAAATTATTGGCTGAAATTAATTACAGCGACCACAAAAAATTATCAAAATTAAGCATATTTGGCGATTTCACACTGCTAGGCGATTGAGTTTTAGTACTTGGAGGGAAAAGCAAAACACGGTTCTGTTCGTACACGGCAATCTCGGTGCTAGCAAACTTATCGCCTAACAGCGCTAAATCGTCAAATATGCTTATTTTTGATAATTTTTTGTGGTCGTTGTAATTCATTTCAGCTGACACTTTTTTCATTTTCTGGTGTTTTATGAAGAGTGGAATCACATATATTTTTTTCAATACTTTTTGAAGATGACACCTTTTGAATGTTTCCTTGTGAGTAGCATCAACCTTCCTTTTTCTCGTCAGAACAGCTGAGCTATAAATACGAAGATGAAAGCCCGAGCAGTCGCTTCAAAAGGATTATCATTTTTGTTATAATTTAATTTATTTAAGTTAAATTGCAAGATGCAACATAATTTTAGTTATATGTTTTGTTAAAGTTAATAAATTATATTATTGTTTTAATATGAGTTACTTTTGCTATTATCACCAAATTAACACAGCCAGTTTAAATGTCCTGGTGAATTAAAGTGCCACAACTTCATTGGCGACATTAGCATATACTTATATGATATAAAATCAAACAATGCCATGCAAACCCAAACACTTTTCACATATAGAATGAACAGAATTTAAGATCCTCTCAAAAAAAAAAGAAAATAACAACAATAATAAAGATTATAGGAGTTTTAATCAATATTTATTTACAATCAGCGAATTGTGTTTTATCATTAATTAAATCAAAATAAAATTGTGATATAAAAGCCCTTATAATTAAGCTTTTATTTTGAAAGAACTGAATATCCGTTCATTCAATCGCCGAGCACATTTTTGAATTTACACGATATTTGTTTGGGGGTTTTAATGTAGTTAGTTGAATACTTTTCCCTATTAAATTATATAAAGGAAACTTCGTTAAAGCTTAAGCATTCGTTCTTGAAAATTATTCAGGAAAATTTCTCATACTTGATAACACAGTACTTATTAAAATCACATTCGTTCTTAGCCAAAGTGATTTTATAAAGCGGCTGATTTTTGTATGCGGCGAACGTTCCTGCATTCAAGAAAAAAGTATTGCATTCCGGAATTTGGAGAGAAATTAAAAAAGGTATTAAATAACGGAATTAAAAAACAATTATTAATTAAATTTTGTCAGCTAATTAATTGCTATTTCAAAATAAGTAAATAAATTAAACGCATCCTAAAACTCCGATATACTTTTCTCTGAGAAAATCATCATTACTTCATGGAAATCATCATTACTTGAAATTGTTACGAAAAGGCTCTAAATGTAAACTTTTCGACAAAGACTGACAACAGAGAGATTGCTAAATTTTATTTCTTTTTTTATTTCAAAAATAAAATGTTACAGTGTAAATAAAAATTTTCTTAGAGTGGTGCATAAAAATAGCATTTTTGCCGACGTGAAGAGATTTTTTTGAGTTTATTAACCGGAGATGTTGATTTTATTAAGTGGCAATTTTAAAATTGGTTTGTATTGATTTGATTCTGGTCCTGAAAATTTGATCAGATTAAGCGGCTGAATTTATTAACCAGTGAATTTATTAAGCGGCGGTAACTGTAGTATTATTAAACATTTTTTGAATTCTGATTGCAATATGCTGTGTGTAATGTGGTATGCCCAATTTCCTAAAAATGACTTCGCACTGTGTGTAATACGCATTATATATATATATATAAAATCTGGTATGGGCACCACATGACTTTCTTATACAACCATTAGAATATATATATATTTTTTTTTACGAAAACATTCGCATTTTTGTGTGAGGTAACTGGTTCATAAATAAACAGGCAGGTTTCCAGTCCAGTTCAATTTCTGTGCGGAACTAGTGGGTATCCAGACGGACTGGAGACTCTATGAATCCAAACTGTTTTTGACAGCTAAATCGGAGGAGAGATTCGAGGAACTCCTATAGATTATTTTTAGTGACGTACAAAAAATGTTGGATCTTAGCAATGATTGAAAATAAAATTGAAATCTCATGATGGCTACGGCTTTTGTATAAAATTCTTATGTTAAAAATATATAATAATAATAATAATAATAACATTAATATTAATATACATATATATATATATATATATATATAGTCTGCCTAAACAGTAAATTATCTTATATGTTGTAATGATATTAATTATTTTTATTATTAGGCCAAAGAAATAGAAACAAATATTTTTTTTCCCCAAATGTATTTCTTATTTAGTTATAATTAAATAGTTATTTTATTCATATATAAACATTTAATGTCTTTTTATTTAATAAATAAATATTGAAGGAAATAGATACTTTTAGGAAGATTTTCTTTTCTTTTAAAATGGAAATGAAACTTTATTTTGTTAGCAAAAAATATTAAACTTATTATATTTTATATTAATCACAAGTTAATTGACAAAACAATGAAATCAAAACATTTTCTAATTTAATCAATTGGTTCTGAAACAGATTACAAGGACCGCATCGCTCATTTTACAAGAATTATTTTTTGTGCATTTGTATTTACGCAAACAGCACCAAAAATGTATCTTTGTTCTTTTTATGGTTGCATTCAATCGCTCATCACGATCCTACAATGACTAAATTAGGGTCCTAGAACTGTAGGTGGATCCGTGGGAATATTTCTAAGGGGTCCTGGTACGCAAGTTTCGGAGTCCGAATGGCTAGGCCGACGCGCGCGAACTGAGATCAAACCCGGCACCTCATGTCTTTCAGCTTTGAGCGCAGAACCGCTCGGCCGCATATATATTTATTTACCGGCAGTGTCCGCAGTCGATTCCTGGAGAGCTCCAACCACAACCAGCAGAAAAGAAAGGCTGAAATTTGCATCGCTCTATATACACACACAAAAAAATTATTTTGTCTATATAAAGCCATATTGCGCTCCATTTTTCCCTTGCTGTTCGCACTAGACGGTCCATGGTAAGAGCTCTCAGCCAAGACCGGAAGACTGCTGTTGGATCCCCGCGAACGATCCGGGGATCGTGTCCAAAGACTGCAGGTAAGCGAATGGTTTTTTTTTTTTTTTTTTTTTTTTTTTTTTTTTTTTTTTGGTAGGGGGGGGGGGTAAAGGAAATCGCTATTTATAATTGAAAGTGACATTTATTATGTCAAATTTAAATTTAATTAATTAACTTTCCAATTCAACTAATTAAGCCTTATAACTGAAGATCTAATCACCTCACAATCCTGACTTTGACATTTTCGAAATCTACATACTAAAATCCCTCTAATAGCCAATTTACAAGTATCCAAAACAATAATAATTGCTTAATTGGCTTTTCTAATTAACCTAATTAGGCGATATCTCCACTTCTGAAACAGATACAAACAAAATTCCAACAGATCTCGCCTCATCACGATAAATACAACATAATTCCTGATTTCAGAGGCTTAAGCACAATTATTTATCCTTAATGAATGACCAATTAACTAATTTCCTTAATTATCTCTTAAACTAAGGCTCGGAGCGAAAAAAAAAAAACGATTTTCAACCCCCGAAACATAATACACCATCCTCTGTGCACCTTACCTTTCGTTTCCAACCTTAATTTTTTAAATAATTTAATTAGGTAAATAAAAAATATATATATATTAAAAATTATTCTGTTTTAAACTTGGCATTTTAATTCATTGAAAAATGAATCAAAATGCCAAATTTAGGGCTCTAAAAAGAATACTTTTTAATAAATGAAAAATATGAGATAAATATATGTTATACTATAGTTTACGTGCTTTTATTTAAAGTTAGTCTTAAGTCTTTATCCTTATAATATAAAACGTTATTAAGTCTTAAAGTTGACGATTTGTTCAATTTTCTAAGACCTAACCGAAAACAAAAACTATAAATGTAAACAAAGACTCTAAATGTAAATGATAACCTAAAAGTAAACAGACATAAATGTAAACAAAGGCATAAATAGAAACAGACAATAAATGGAAACAAAGACTCTAAAGGTAAACTGACCTAAACGTAAATAAAGTACAAAATGTAAACAAAGACAATAAATGTAAACAAAGACTTTAAACGCAAACAAAGACCATAAACGCAGATTATAAATGTAAACAAAGACCTTAAAAGTAAACAAAGACCCTAAGTGTATACAAAAACCATAAATCTAAATTAAGGCCCTATCTAAACAAAGACAGCAAATATAAACAAAAACCTAAATGTAAACAAAGACCCTAACTGTAAAAAAAGAGTCTATACAGAGGATTACATTTTGTATAAATGTAAACAAAAAACCAAAATATAAATAAAGAATTGCATGTGAACAAAGATTAAAAATATAAACAAAATATAAATAAAGACCGTTTATAAAAGACTATGAACCTAAACAAAAGTCTAAAAGTAAAAAAATCTATGAATGTAAACAAAGAATCTAAATGAAATCAGAGTATAAGTGTAAACGAAAACCCTAAAAGTAAGCAAAGACTTAATGTAAATAAAGACCTGGTTGTAAACAAAGACACTAAATGTAAACAAAGACTACAAATGTAAACAAAGACCCTAAACGTAAAAGAAAACCTAAATGGGAACAAAGACTATAATTGTAAACAATGACCTAAATGCAAACAAAAACTATAAATCTAAAGAGAGACCCTAAACGTAAAAAAAGACTACAAGTATAAACAAAGACCTAAGAGTAAATCAAGACCCTAAATATAAACAATGAGTCTATACAGAGTATTACATTTTATGTAAATGTAAAAAAAATCCTAAATAAAGAAGTAAATGTCCGCGCTTTTCTGATGCTTGTAAATTACCCACATAACTTCGACTTTAGTATAATTTTGATATTTTTAAGTTTTTTTAAGATTTTGTTATATTTCTTTATCTTATTTCTTCATTTATTTTCCTCTTTTATTTGATAATTCTTTTCAGACCAGTTTTTATATTTAGGTTTGTCTTTATATATCTGTGCTCTTCACTTAAAGCAGTATTGTGCGTTGCCGCTTTGATTGAAGCATTCGCACCTACTTTGTTCGCTTGACGAAGGGTCCTGCATTTTTTTCGACCCGAAACAATTGTTGCAAATTTATTGAATTTTATGGTGTTTATTCAATGTTTTGTACTTATTATTGCAAAATAAGGTTTCCGAATTTACGCGTACATGCCTGCCAACCATCACATTATGAATCGTTGTAACATTTTTAGTACCCACCATTTTTTTCACACCAGTCTTTTTTTTTTTTTTTTAAGAGTAATTTTATTCTTATTAAATCAAAACTACATTTGGAGAAATTTACTGTAAAATAAGAGTGATGTGGAAAAAAAGAGCATGTTTTAAAAGGGGCGTAACAATGTTACGATTATTAATGAGATGGTTGGCATCTAATTGGGGTATAATGGATGTAGAAAAACTGCAAAACCCTTATAAATTAGTTTTCTTGATCCCTGTTTGTTATAATTTAAGAAAAGAACTGTTTTATTTCATATCCAATTCTTATTAAATTTGGAAAAATTCATTCTAAAATAAAGTGGTTGGAGAAAAGGGGCGTGTTTTATAAGGCGTAACAATTTTACGTTATTAACGAGATGTTTGGCACTAATCGAATTCTTACTTCTCCCAAAAAAATCCTGTCTATGCCCCTGAGGAGAAGAAGAGTGTGGTAAATTACGTTATAAAAGTCCTGTTACGTGACGATTGACCTTACATAAAATACTCCACTTAGAAAACACAAGAATTTAATAAATAAAAACTTAACGGAAATAAAGCTGGCAAGCATAGCTGCCAATATTTTAATTTATTCCGGAGTAATTTTAGCCCCGCCTATAATTCGTACCACTTATTTTTTTAAACTATTTTTTTCTTATTTTATCAAAGTTATGTATTGAAGAAAGTTTTTCTATAAATAAAGTGGTGCGAATTAAAGGCGGGACTAAAAGTACTTCGGAATAAATTAAAATATTGGCAGCTATGGGCCAGTAGTGCGTGGTTTACTGCAGAATAGGAACTGAGTATTCACTGACATACCTGCCAACATTCTAATTATGAATCGGAAGATTTTTAGTACACGTCTCTTTTACCAAACTACTTTCTTTTTAGAGTAATTATCTTCAAATGTAGTGTCGGTTAAATAAGTATAAAGTTACTCTAAAAAAACACTGGTGTGAAAAAGAAAGGCGGGTACTAAAAATCTTCCGAAAGTAATGAGATGGTTGGCAGGTATGCTCTGAGTATAATCAAGGAAGATAACGCATGTCAATAGTCATATGTTTAAAGTCCCTTTCTAGCGAATTGCAGGGATGTAAATGTTCCGCTTTTTATGTGCATATTCTTACAAAAATTTGTACCATGCACGATCAGAAAAATAGCTGTAAAAATATGATAAAAATTCCTGCATAGAAATACTGGTGGCAGAAGAAGCGGAATTCTTTTATCCATGGAACTGCCAAAGCTTGCACGCAAGGCACCCAAGCACCATAAAGTAGGGTATCCATCTTTGGCGCATTTATTACTGTTTGTTGTAGTTGTTGACTCGTTGATTAACTGACAGAGAGACGAGATAATTCAAAAATCTCGCCAACATATCGCCACCAAATCAGATTGCAGCATTGTTTCAACCTCAATACTCAGTATTCCTTGATTTTAAAAATCGAAACAAAAAGACAAAATGTTATATCTTGTATTATTATCTATGCTCACTTCTATCTGAAGTAAATAGTTCAGTACAGAGAGTGTAAGTAGAAGTTGTTTTCAGTTGCGCTAGCAGTTCCATGCATGTATTGCACCAGGGAGTATATCTACATCATTATAAACCATACCCAGCGAACCATATGAACAAAAATAAATAAATAAAAATAAAAACATTCTATAAATAAAATAAAATAAAATAAATGAATAACGCAAATGAATGATGCAAATCTATGAAATAATATTATACAAGTAATTTAAAACATAAATATAAAATTAGTAAGCAATACAATAATAAAATGATTCAAAATATTATTGAGAAATGAAATATATTACCTATTCCGTTATTAAATGTTTAGGAAAATTAACTTTACGCCTAGAACGAGTTGTAGAAGATTTAGCACTATATGCTATTTCCTTTACGCAGTCGCCTCAAGGCCACGCTCAGATGAACTGTGATTTCAGTTTCCCCGTCCGTTGCTAGGTTACTGAAGAAACAACGCTATCTCACTGGATGGAATTGAGCACGTGATCTCATCCACGTGGTCTCCCTCTCTGAATTCCGTGGCTTTGAACTGCCTCTGATGAGGAAATGGACTTAGATGTCAGCTCTGTTGGTGCCTCTGGGATAAGAGAATAATCAGCGACAACAGTGCGTGTATCGATAGGCAGATTTCATGCGATGGATCGAAACTTTTGTGTTTTTTCCATTTATGTTTATGTCAATGGTAAGTGTTTGTGGCTTCTGTGTACGCTATCAATCAATAAGTATTTGGACACTTTCGAATGTAGACGTTTTGTCAAATATCTAGAAAAATCCTTGATGAATTATCTTGAAGCTTTGGGAGTATAAAGAACATGTTATCCCTCATATGTTTCAGCAGAGTTTTTCTCCTGAAAAGAAAAAGGGAATCAGTAAAAAATGAAAAAAAAAAAAAGTTTTGTATCATCCTGTAAAACGCAAAGCTTGAAATGCAATTTTGCTGCAGCACATGATTATAAAGATACTTCTAATTATCTGAATTTTTGTGAGGCTATCAAATATATTCATTGAGTTATAACTTTTTTTTTAATCGTAAAAAAATAAAAAATAATAAATAAATAAATAAATAAATAATAACCTCTTTTTTAATTATAACACGTATTAGTGTAAGGCCATGTTTAGGAAACTTGGTGTGCTATACTAGACACAGTATACTGCAGCCAGAATGCAAAAATATTAAATATCTTATGAAATATGAGCATATTTACTAAATAATTTTTAACTACATATGCGCAAGCTTTAGGCTTTAGTGAAATTTCATTTTATAGTTTAATAACCTAAAGCACGGCCCGAAATTTCAACTTAGATTACACTAGCTGAAAAAAAAAAGTACTCGCCACAAATTATGAATAACTTAATCTTTTTTTTTTTTTTATGTATAAAGTGACTAGAATTTTTTATTGGAAAAAGAGGAGAAATTATGCAATGTAATTTATTATAAGAAAATATAAGACATTGAATTTTGAGAAAAAAAGGTCATTTCAGAGGGCACAAAACTGAATGAAAATTATTCAGAAGCTACTTTACAAAAATGTTGGAAACATTTTTATCTCAAATGATGAATTTTGATCAGTACACCTTAATTTAAATCCATAATATACGGATACGAGAGGAAAAATCCTTAATTTTTATAGATGTCACTGGACAGTATAGATTTTTTTTTTTTTTTTTTTTTTTTTTGTGGTATTTTCATGCAGTTACATAAAAAAAGTTGGTAGACATTTATTATTATTATTAATATTATTATTATTAAAATCATAATCATAAAAGAAAAAATAAAATTAATATTCGGCAGATGAAACGATTTGTTTTAATCAACAGTCATTCTTTATCAACATTTTATAAAAGCTCTCACAAGTATAACCTAAATTAGTCTTAGTAGTTAATAAATTTTTAAAGTAGGTATATAAAGGGAATTTTTTTCACATGTCTACATTTTGTTCATTGAAGTCGCTTTGTTTATCACAGTCGGTTTGTGGGAGCGTTTTTGCCGGGAGGACATAAAATGAATTTAACTAACTTTTGCATATTTTTGTGAGGGGGTGGAAGTGTTATCAGTAAGGCCAATTGTCTGTACTAGGACTCTAGGCCTGTGTAGGAGAGTTCTCCGCGGGGTGTTTCTAAGAGGTCCTAGCCTATATATAAGCTAGTATCGGAGAAAACCACGGAAAACTCATAACGGCTAAGCCAACGAGAGCGACCGGGTATCCAACCCAGGATTTACCTCTCGGTCACCGGTGGCCTTATTTTTATGAGGAATATTATTCATGCAAAAATGAGAACACACGCCAAACCACCGCGTGTCAACCGGAGCACCACCTTCTTAATGGTTTCATGACAATTTCAATTGTGATTCCGTGTTCTGGATCAAAGAACCGTGTAAAAATAGGGAATACTTTTATTTCTTTGTTGTGACTCGAAGAATCTGAATAGACATAAACCATAATATGCTTTGGCAAGATTATTAGAAAGTTGTTCTTTTGCTAACCTAACGCAGAAAAAAGTTAGTGTTCACCGTTCGATACAGCCGACTGAGCTTTCCAGTTTTGCGAAATTTTGTAAATTTAGGACTAAATCCTTTTCATTTGAAAAGAAGGACAGAGGATGAAAAACAGAAAAAAGAGGACATTTCGGTCTTGTAATTTTTTTTTTTTTTTTTTCGTTTAAGAGGACAAAGCGTTAAAAAAAGAAGACTGTCCTCTTAAAAAGAAATGCCTGGTCACCTTACCTAAGATTAGATTGATTTTATATTTTTAAAACGATTTTTTATTTATTCATTTTTTTTTTTTTTTGTAGCACCGTATACTTTAAGAATTACTACATTCAGACTGAAATTTTACTCGCCATAGTAAAATTTTCACTCGCCAGTGGCGAGCTGGCGAGCGGAAATTTCCCGACCTGACCTAAAGTATTGAGCTATTCTTATGAAAAGTCTAAACAAATATCGTGTAAATTCAAAAAGTCATGCACGATAGAATGAACTGAATTTCAGTTCGTCTTAAAAATAAATTAATTAATAGGTGGGTTTTATCAATATTTATTTACAATCAACCAACATTTTATTACCATTGACTGAAAAAAAAAAAAAAAAGTCAGTAAAATACCTTATAGTTTAGCTTTTATTTTGAGAAAAGCTGAAATTCTGTTCATTCTATTCCTCAGAACTTTCTGAATTTACAAGATATTTGTTTGGGGCTTTCATATAAGTAGTTTAATACTTTTGGCTATTAAATTAAGCAAAAGAAATTTTTTTTAAAGCTAGCACATGTGTAGTTAAAAATTACTTAGTAAAAATGCTCATATTTTGTAAGGTATTTAACATTTTTGATTTCTGATTGCAGTATGTGTTGTCCAATGTAGTCTGGCAAGTTTCCTAAAAATGGTTCTGCACTGGGTCGAATACCCTACGTGTTATAATTTAAAGAGTGGCAATTTTATTTTTACAATTTTTTTAAGGAAACCGTTATATGTACAAGAATATATGTGGTACCACCATAAAAATTTATACAGATAATTAGAGGTATCTTCATAATCGCATGCTATGGAATTCTGTAACTGGAGATTTAGTGTGTCCTTTTATCAATTATAGTGCGACCACGTTTCCTACGACTAGCAGTCAGTGAGGCCGAGTCGGAAAGTTTGGCGGGATGCAAAATTGCCTGAGAGATAGTTATTTGGCAAACATCCAAATAGTCGGTGTTCCCTTATCGCTTGTTTTCTCTCAGTCATCCCTATTTTAACACTAGACTCGTTCAATCCGCACTTGCGCAGAAGCTTCCATGGTCGCAAGAAATGTGGTTAAAGAATAACACAACTTCGAACCATAGATTTAACGTCTTTATGCATGCCATGCTAGACTTAGCAATTAAGTTACCTCAAGCTAACATGCCGGGATGAGAGAAGACATCACTTCTCCCATCTTCCGATTACAATATATGCAATACCTTCAAAAGGAATACATAATTATATATATTTTTTTTAATTTTAAAGTTATGATATTGGATTTCAAAAGTTCTTGAAGTTCTTGTCAGTTGATTGTGTTCCAACGAATTTTTTTTTTAAATTAAGGGCAGTTTGGAAAATTTGTTTAATCCCAATGCGAGTTGAGAGGTTGACAACAGGATTTTTAAAACCTTTCGTATACATATTATCGGAAGAAAATATTGCTGTATAGAACTTAGACCACGTAGTTGGTCGTGGGCTGCACTTTTCAGGATTTTTTTAAAGCATAAATTAAGGTTTTTGATCTGAAAAAATGTCTGACTTCAAACAGTGTAGTTTATTTATTTATTTATTTATTTTTATTTTTTTTTATTTTTTTTTAATTTTGCGGTCATATTTCGGCGAGTTCTTTTGAGATTTATTTAACTTTGCAGAATTGAATGCTACAAGTTTCCATTGGTTGTCAGACATTTGCAAAACAGAGCCACCAACTGCGACATTTGACCCATAAGCATTGGGGCATCGGAATTGGGCATCAGAAACAGGATGTCTTAGAAGCGTTGCATGAGAAATTGTTTCTATAGATGTCGTAAATTCAAGATTTGCTTTGTCGTTCCATTGTAATTGATCGTCTAAATTTGAAGTGTTGTAACGAGGATGTTCCTTTTTAACACGCTTTTATTAGCTTCACCTGTATGTATGTTTGTAACCGCTCTGGGAGCAAACAAAAAATCTATATTGTAAAAAAAGTCTTTCCCTACGTGAACGCTGTGGCTGTGAGGTAAAGCTCCGGGCTACGAACCTAAAGGTCTAACGTTCGAGCCCAGTCAGGGGAGATTTTTTAAAAATGGTTTTTGTTTAATTCGAAATTATTCATTTATTAAAGATTTAAAAGTATGTAAATATTATGGTATATCACTCACTTGATTTTCTCTTACCCTGCATTTTAATACTATAAAGATAGTGCTTTTTGGTTCACATTTCAATAAAAGCGTGTTCTTTAATTTTTTAAAAGTATAATTTTATTATTTTTGGGCCCTTCAAGAAGTCTAATAAAGGGGAGTAAAAGGTCAGAAGCATTGGAAATGATTCGTCTGTAAAAAATAAAAATACCCATATATTTACGAAGTTGGGTGAGAGTTGTAGTTATTGGTAATTTTAAATTGACTCCAACGTATTCAGACATCGGTGAAAGACCATTTTCAGATATCATAAAACCTGGAAATTCCAATGTGGATATACCAAATATGCATTTAGAAAACTTAATTTAAGACCATAATGATCATGCCTAAAAAATAAAGCTTTAAAATATGTTCAATGGGCTCTACAAGAGATTTTGAGGCAATAAAAATATTTTCAACAAATGCATAAACACCTTTTAACGGTCCGCTTCACTTACCGTCACCGGAAGCCCAATCTAATGTTATTCTATAGGAAATTTTATTTATTCATAACTCATTGACTAATACGTATTTTTAAATTCTCTTTTCACATTCAGAAAATCCACAACTGTTTATTTCGTGGACGTTTTCTAAAAACGGATTTTTTAAATTTTAAATGTTTTATTTTAAAGCTGTAAAATACGAATTTTGAATACGTGAATTTTTTCATTTTACAATTTGAAAAAAAAAAAAAAAAAAAAAAAATCTGTTTTTAGAAAACATCCGTCAATTTAACATTTGGGAATTTTCTGAATATGAAAACAGAATTTAAAAATATGGATTAGTTAATGAGTTATAAGTAAACAAAATTTCCAATATAATAACATTTGCTTGGCCTTCCGGCGAAGGTAAGTGAAGCGGATCCTTAAATTTCTAACTATTTCATGAATAAATATCTGGAATAAACTTGAAGCATTGTACGAACCAAATTGCATCCGAGAGTTCTCGAAGAGTCCAAATGGTGTACAAATAGCAGTTTTACGAAAACTCTGGGAGCAATCGAAATTTGATAAAAGGCTTTGACTATATCGATATGTGAAAAAAATTAGTTATGTGCAATTCAGTAGTGAAATTGACGATGCTGGAGTACTTATCTTTTCTAGTTTGAGCACTGCGTGTTCTGAAGTCACCAACAAAACGCCAGTCATCGCTGTTCATTTTTAGAACCATGTGAAGGGGCGAAACTTAGTTACTATTGGATGGACGTATATAATCAAATCCAACATCTATTGGAATACCTTTTCAACTATTTTTAACCGATCGGGAGCCAGACAACGAGATTTTACATATATAGGAGGGCCAAAAATATCGATATAAGGCATAATAGAATGTTTTGCAATTTGGTTTGGAGAAGGAGCTTTAGTGATGTTAGGATATTCATTTACAATTTTAGAAAAAGTACCATTATTTACAATTTATTTAACAGAATACACATGAGAACTATATACAACAAAATGTGAATTTAAACTAGTCACATTATCAAATGAAGATTGTTTTTTTTTTTTTTTTTTTTTTTTGAGATCTTGCATTAAATTAAAATAATGTAAAAAATCAGCTCCTGTAATGGAAGTAGAAACATTGCATGCATAAAAGAAAACTACTTTCGTCCCCAAAAAATTAGAACACATTTGAGAACATCGGTTATAAAGTTAATAATGCTTTATTATTTATTTATTATCCTAATAAAAATTAAGCTTAAATAAGTTCTTTCAAGAACTTCATATATAAAAAATATTAAATTTTAAAGGTGGTTTTTTATTTTATTTTACTTTATTAGTCCTCGAAATACGGGGACACCGCCATATTTGTCTTGAAATTCAATTTAAAAAAAAATCTGGTAGCCCTAATAAAAGGGATAAACAAATTGCTTTCATAGACCAAGATCTATGGATAATAACTTACGCTTGTAAGCATTAATTTATGTATCATTAGCTTCAATAAAATTTTGAATTTGAATAATTATTTTATCTATTTTCGATGCTAAAAATTAAATAACAATCGTTTTTAGTGTCGACTAAAAATTTTAAGCTGTTTTTTTTTTTTTTTTTTTTTTTTTTTTTTTGTCGTGTATCAAGAGGCGACAAAAGGTTGATGGCCAAGCCTATATCGCTGCCACACCTTGCCTTTTTTGTTTCCAGAAAAAGAATGTGGTAGTAAACACATCGAACTTTCTTTGATATCACCATCTGGATGATATCTCTGATATCATCCAGACCTGATGCTAAACTGCATAGGTCTTTCTTATAACTGTAGCTTTGAGACCGGAAATCTGGTTGAGACCGAGATTTCTAGATCTCTTAATCTGGGGTGCAAGTGTTTTCTGTTTCAATGAGGAACACTTACATCACTGTTTTATACCAATAACTTCTTTTATATTTAACTGTAAAGAATGTTGTACATGTATGAGAGAAGTTATTGATTGAAAACCTTGGTGTAAGAGTTCTTTTTTAAGACGGAAACTCTTGCACCCTTATTCTTAAAAAAGCCACCTCTTCTCTTAAAATTTAAGTTCGTGAAAATCCTGAATCCGCATGCGATGGATCAGCAGTAGAAACAGCGCTTAATTGTGGTGGTGAAAATTCTGAAACTTTATCCGCAATTTTCGAGGCTTTTTTTTTATTTGAGATCCAGACCTGGTGCTAAACTGAATTGAGAATTAGGATGCAACTACTGAAAAAATAATTCAAGTAAAAGAGAGGTTCCGAGCTCTTCTTTGTATCTCGCGAAGAAGTACAGAAAATTTAGGATCGCCAGGTTGTTCTCCAGATAATAATCAACGTATTTTTTATGATTTGCTTTCACCGCAATGAAGTATGATTTTTGTCTTTTAAATTCTTGAAAGAAGTCAGAAGTATCGGGAGAAAAAAGGACGTCACGAACAATTATTGGTATTTCTGGTGATAGATGCGAAATGCAATAATTTTATGTCTTTCTGAATATGTAATAGGCTTGGGTACTGCTAGTTAAAAAGGGTAAACCATAAGGCTGAGTCAGTTTGAATAAATACAGGAATTTTAACTGCGGCCATTTCTGACAGTTTGATTCGTAATTCGAAATAAAAAATTGTAGAAATAGAAACTGGAAATTTTTAATCGGTAGTCACCATTTGTATCGAATTACGTAATAAAACTGATGTTATGTGACCTTACATAAAATACTCCGTTTAGAAAACAAAAACACTAAATGTTTGGCACAGACCAGGGCGCGTGATGTCGGTTCTATTCAAATTTCTCTGATGTGGGATTTGAGCTTGCGCAAGCCTCGAAGGGACAATTCCTCCTCTGCAAACCATCTGCTGCGATAACTGACATGGGAAACTTGGGTTTCTTTTGCATAATTCTTCAAGGGGTTAAAAAAAATAATGTCCTTCATTTTAAACACATTCAAAATTTCAAGGATCATTTTCCAGTAATGGATAATTTACGACCATTTTACTCTTTACATTGCGCTTTGGTGGGTATGAAGCCTTAATGAATAAAAATGTATCGAAAATAACGCCGGCCAGTAATGCGCATCTTATAACAGAATAAGAACAGGGAACTCACTTTTCTCTGATGTAAACAGTTCAGTAGGGAGAGTGTCAGTCGAAATTGTTAATTGTGTTAGTATCGCCACACGCAAATTGCAACAGGCAGGATAGATATATCACCATAAGACATATCTGGTAATATTTATAATTTATGCCTGAGTACTGTTAGACCTGCCCTTTTTTCACACCACTTTGGTTTTAGAGAATTTTTCTCCAATATGTAATTACGATGAAATAAGGAAAAAAAAAGCTTTCAAAATATACTTGTGTGAAAAAAGGGTGAGTCTTATAGTATTCTGGAATAAATTATAAATATTACCAGCTATGCATAAGAGAACAAAGAGAGTGCAGTTTACAAGTGAATAATCAGGGGGTCTTTATTTCCGCCCACTTCTAATGACACTTTCAGAGATGGAAAATTTCTGCTTTAGTTGCCAGTGCTATCTTCATACTGGAATGTTATCGAATTATACTGAAATGTTATAGAATTTCCATTGTAATATGTTATGTTAAAATAGGATGGAGAATTGCTATATAAAAATAGTGGTAAAAGAACGGACAGAAATTTCTTGTCCCTGAAAGTTTCATAAAGAAAAAAAAAGACGAAGTGCACGACTTCTGTAACACAAACCCCCTGCCCCCAAATATGCTTTCTTAAAAACAAATATTATATATGAATGAATAAATAAATAAATAAAAATTAAAAAATAAAATAAAAATAAAATAAATAACACTGTTGTAATAATAATAATAATAACTCTGTAATTTCTTTTATTTATTATTATTATTATTTTTTTTTTTTTTTTAATTACACATGAAAACTTTTCTTTTCTTTTCTTTTTTTTTTTTTTTTTCGACGTTTTTCAAGCGTTAACAAAAATGAAAAAGTAAGACACAAAACTCCTATTTTTTATTTTTTTTTTATTTTAACATGCGTAAGCAAAATAGAGGATAATTAATTAATTAGTAACAATTTTTATTGCATCTTTTCTACTGTATTTAATTTTCAAAGAATACCATACATAGATTTAAATAAAATGCATGTTTGTCATCATCAGTATTCCAAGCAGAGCCTGATTAAGGGGGAAGCACACATTATCTCCGCTCTCACCGGAATATTTTTACAATTATTTTTTACTTCATGTCATAGAAATTCCACGCTTTGACGAGGAAATATTTTTTATAAAAAATGAACGGTGTAAAACAATCCAATTTACTCACCGTTATTAGACACCAGAATTCTTTTAAAATAATTTTTAATGAGAATTTTCTGTTTATTATAGGAGGAAAGTATTTGTTAAAAAGTAACGGTGTAAGTATAAATAATGTGTGCTTCCCCCTTAATCAGACTCTGATTCCAAGTTAGATATAGAATACAAAATGGGTTATAAGATAAGTCGTGCTATGATATTTCATTGCTACAAATTCAAGTGAACAGGAAAATAATAATAATAATAATTAGGAGAGACGAACATATTTAATCTGTTGTACGTTATAGCTATATTTTTAAAATACAGCAGTAGGAATAATAAAATAAAGTACTCTGCACCAGAAATATTATGATAAACCTTTTTGAATAATATATTATACATTCTGATTGTACCTAGTTATATTCTGAACTTCATATGCAAATATTGATCCTCGGCTTCTGTAAGTCAGAGGATCAAAAACTCCAAACTAACTGGTGGTGCCGTCAGGTGGGATTTTTTAAAATGTACTGTTTTGTAGGGATTTTTTAGTTAGCTAATTAAAATTGTAAGGTTATAAAGAAGACATATTTTAAAAATAAAATTGTATTAGATTTTTAACCCTACAAGGCTCAATTTTTTTTTAGTGCGCGACAAAAATATATAGGTTTGTAATTAGTGATCAGAAGATAGGGAAAACTTATACAAATAAAACCATATTTTACGGAAAAATCAACTTTTTATTTCAGTTCCACATACGGTACACTGAGCCTTAACTATCCTTTTTGGTATTAAACTAGTGCAATTGAATTGTTTTGGAAATAGTATTGTATATTGGACACACATACATAGAATAACACAGTATTTTTTTTTTCGAGTCAAAACTGTTCAATAACTATTCTTTTTTTATTTTTGAATTCAGACAAACGACTACGTATCACTTTCATTCAAATTTCACACTGAGTGCACTATAACAAAAACACGAACGACATCTTTAGGTAAAGATTCGTATTACTACATTGCTAAATGTCAGTAGCTTCTATCAAGATGTCAAGAGATGTCGCTACTAATAGTTTTATAGCTATAGGAACGATTAAAGTCGGTGTTTCACATATGGAACTGGGTGCCTTGCAGGGTTAAGAATAGTTCAATAAATACCACTTTAAAGGCTAGGCTAATTTAACAACAAACGTTGAATAATTTTTATTGACTCTTAGTTCCGATTTTGCTCTTACAAATCGTGCTTTATGCAGTGGAAGATAAATCTGAATTAATTGTATTTGTATTCAGAAACTCAGTTACAATAAGAACAGCCATAGCATTTTCTCATGAAAGGTTTCTCATAAGAAACAATAAGATTAAACCCTTTCTTATTTATTTACAAAATGATGAAATTATTGTATAATTTTAACGTTGGATGAAATCTTTATTTAATATTTTGGTATAATTAAACTTCAAATTTTAAAATAAATCAGACAAAGGTCATGTTAACACTTTCGCGACAGCTGACGTAGATTCACGTCATTTGAAAATCTTTAACTCCGACAGTGGGCGTTCCTTTCGCAATTTCTATTTCATTTATTTCTTAAATATATAGCCAATATTCATATTTTTACAATGAAATATACTATGGATACAAATACTTTGATTAGAAAGAACATAATTATAATGTATATCCATTTGTGATACAAATGTGACTACAGAAAATTTAGTTGTGGAATATTATAATTTGGAAGATTAACGTCCACAGGCGAACCACGTTACTCTCAAAAAGACAAAGGCATGCAGTCGCGAAGGTGTTAAAATAAAGTTTCAATTGTTTGCATTAGCAATTCTCAACCTTTTCTGCATTGAAATGCATTGTGAGGAATTGGCAAAATTCTATTCATGAATGTAGCATGTCAATGTGAATGTGCATTTTATTTTGTAATTTGTCAGAATGTACTTTCTTTTATTTTCCTTTCTGTAAATTAATCTTTTTATTACTCTTCGATAAGCTCGCACCACCCTTCTAGTGAAGTCACGCCCTTCCCCTCCCCCTTAAGGAGTCGCATCCATAATCATAGATGCATATTTGCCAACCTTACCCGGAAGATTGTTCGTTCCCGCCTCTTTTTGTACACCACTTAATTTTTAGAGTTTTACTTTAAAAAGAGACTGCTGTTAAAAAAATAGGCGGGAATAACAATCTTCCAGGTCAGCTTGGCAAGTATGTAGATGGTTGTATGTAAAATTCTACTTGAGAGCAGAGCCTGATTAAGGGGGAAGCACACATTATCTCCGCTCTCACCGGAATATTTTTACAATTATTTTTTACTTCATGTCATACAAATTCCACGCTTTGACGAGGAAATATTTTTTTATAAAAAATGAACGGTGTAAAACAATCCAATTTACTCACCGTTATTAGACACCAGAATTCTTTTAAAATAATTTTTAATGAGAATTTTCTGTTTATTATAGGAGGAAAGTATTTGTTAAAAAATAACGGTGTAAGTATAACTAATGTGTGCTTCCCCCTTAATCAGGCTCTGCTTGAGAGAACAATTTGAAACTTGCCATATAAACTAATGGCACGTGCACCAAGGCAAGAAACACAAATTTTTGCTGATTGGAGCGCCCTTTTTACGTCGGGCAGAGAACTTTTCACCTTACCGTCGTATATGATAAAATAAGAAAAAAATTACTTCTACAATAAAAGTGGTATTAACCCCTTAACGCGTGGCGTCCTCGCTGCGAGGACGCAAAATTTAAGATCCAGCTGCAAAAATTCATCCCGGAAACTTTTTAGCAAAAATTTACGTTTATAAGATATTAGAAAAGGCCAGTTTTTTTAACCTTAAAATTAAAAATTTATTTTAGTTTAATTTAGTTCATGAATTCCGGTGGCAGTACAATTTAAATGATCCTGATTGTCTTGCGTCGCAAAGGGTTAAATAGAGGCGCGGCTAAAAGTACTACGGAATAAATTAAAATGTTGGCAACTCTCCATAATTTATCGGCCACGTTTTGTTGCTTCAGCAATCAAATCAAGTGTGTGTTAATAAGAATCAATCAGTTTCTTGTAAAGACCAAGAAATTTAAATATTAATACGATTTTATACAATTTCTATTAATAGTTTCATTACGTAGGGAATTTTGTATGGACAAAATATTTTGGCATAAGGAATGTAGGGATTTTTGTCTCCATGTTGTAGGGACAATTTAAATTTTCATCTGACAACACTTTTCCAAACCATTAATTCGAATAAATTATTACGAAATATGTATAAATTTGCTGTGTTATAGGCAACGAATTATAAATTGCCTCAGACGTCATTGCATAAATTATAATATAGTGAATCACATATTCAACGTAATCTAAAGTTTATTCTTTTTTGTTTTGTTTCTAGCACTACCATATATTTAAAATAAAAGTTCCAGAATATTTATAGGTGATAATAAAGTGTAACTATTTAAATTTCAAACCCATATATGCAGATTTTCTGAAACGTTCAATGCAAAAGTTTTGTGTAAAATTTCGAAGAGTTTTTTCGCTAAAAAAGTATATATTTCGAGCATAAAATGATTTTATCATATGGGATTTAAAGTTATATAGGTTATTTAATGTTTTATTTAAATATGTGAAGTCATTTACTAAACAGAATTTTTAATATAATAGATAATTTTAACCATAAAATGTAAAGCATGACAAAATTTAGAATGCAAGAGATACATTGTTAATGCCAATTTCAGCCAAAAAATTGTATATATAAAGCCATGATTAGTAAAGATTAAATCAAACGCTCACTCTATAATAAAAAATAAGATTATTCTGAGGTCATCGGATAAACTTGGAGGGGAGGTAGAAAACATCACAAGGATTGAGAATTACATAGCAACCAATGACCGCAAATGCTATTTTAACACTTTAAGAATTCCATGTTTTTGGTTATTTTTAACAATTAAATCCAGATATAAATGTGGCCAAAGTTGCCAACTTATTTTAATTTGTTCTGGCGCTTTTTAGCCCTGCCTCTATTTCATACCTCTAAATTTTTTAAAAGAACTTTTTCTTATTTTATCGTAGTTATATATTGGAGAAAATCATTCTATAAATAAATTGGTGGAAAGTAAAGGCGGAGCTAAAAATACCTCGGAATAAAATAAAATGTTGGCAGCTATAGTGTGGATCTTGAATGTTCCATTAAAAATAAGTAAATAAATAAATAAACAAAATTAAAAAAAATGATTTCATGTTAATCGTTTCATAAAGGAATATGCATAGTAATAATTCGGCTTCTGATGATATTATTTATAGCACTGATTGCATTAATACTAACATTATGCAGGATTTTAGGAAATAATGAAGCATGCAATACACAATTTTTAAAGTATAAACAATAGGTGGAGTGACAAATAACCATCTATGAGCGCTATCGACTGCTCAGTGCTCAATTTAAACTCGTACCGACCCAGCAAAACCACAGACGACGGCCAACACGAGGCCAAGTGCTGGTTGCCAACAGTAGCTGCAGCTGGGCCGTCGGTGGCAAAAGTTACGGTGCCGCAGGGAATATGTTACGCCGGCCGTCAGTAGGCTATATTCAATCGATCCACTGTTGGCAGCCTGCAGTAAGTTAAAAATAAGTTAGTGGGCCAGTGAATGGATCGCTGCTGGCAGCTGGCAGTATGATGAAAATAGGTAATGGGCCACTGTCGGTAACCGACATTAGGTTGGAAATTGTTAGTGGGCCAGTGTTGGACTACCTGGTGGCAAACATAATTTTTCTATGTTATTGCTGGCAGCCTGCAGTGGGCCAGCTGTAGCAAACATAAAAAATTATATTACTGCCGGCAGTCTTTATTGGTCCTTTATATTTTCCAATTAAAGGCCCGCTTCACTCACCGTCGCCGGAAGCTGAAGCCAATGTTATTCTATGGGAAATTTTGTTTGCAAATAACTTATTAACTAATACATATTTTTAAATTCTGTTTTCATATTCTGAAAATTCCCAACAGTTAAATTGACGGACCTTTTTTAAAAAATTATTTTTTTATATTTTATTTTGAAGCTGCAAAATACGATTTTTCAATATGTGAAATTTTTCATTTTGCAAATTCAAAATAAAATATTAAAAATTAAAAAAATACATTTTCAAAAAAGGTCCATCAATTTAACAGTTGGGAATTTTCTGAATGTGAAAACAGAATTTAAAAATATGTATTAGTTATTAAGTTATTTGTAAAGAAAATTTCCCATAGAATAACATTGCATAGGACTTCCGGAGACGGTAAGTGAAGAGGGCCGTTAATAGGCCAGCAGTGATTTAGTTATAGCTAGTATATTTATTTTATTGGTGATACCTTTAATTTTATTAGTTCTTTTTTCTTTTTCTTTCTTTCTTTTTTCTTTTTTTTTCCTCTCTTTTTTTTCTGATGAAGTAGCAGCCAGTTTTTTCTATGCATCCAATATTTAATTTGATTTTGTACCTATTCATTTTTAAATACTATTTACAAGTATTTGATTCATACACTATGGTTGTAAATTCAGGATTTATAGTGCAGCATATAGGAAATATTCAGTTGATCCATTTTCCTTATGATAAAAGTTTAATTTGTTGCTTTCAGTGCAAATATTTCTCTATATAACATTTTTTGGAATAAAGGAGATTATGGTTTTTTTTTTTTTTTTTTTTTTTTTTTTTAAGTGTTCAAATTTCAATATGTTTAACTTTGTTACGCTATTTGATATAAATAAATGTAACTTTACATGTAAAAATTATAGAATATTGAAACAAAAATTGTTATAAAGAGAGCATTGTAAAAAACACCATGAACTAAAAATAAATAAATAAATAAATAATAACAGCAATTGTTTCCGGTTGAAATAGCACGAAGACCCTTCATCAGGCGAAACAAAGTGGGCACGAGTGCAGCAAAAGTAATTTGCTGCAATCGTGCTTTTTGTTAAACTCACGAAAGGATGTGTTATTATTTCAACCTAAAAGAACTGATGCATTTTTTTTCTTTTTTTTTGGGGTGGGGGGGGGTGTGGGGGGGTGGGGGGGAGGGCGATGTTTATGTTTATTTACAAATTTTTCTATTTATTACTACAGTACAAAATCTGAAATCCGGAATCGTCCGGACCATGGCCTTTCCGGATTTCGGACTTTTCCGGATTTTAGGTCACTTTCTGATTTACGGCAATAAAGAAACGGACATTTCCATTCCGAACCGCCCTTTTAGTTAATAACTAGCTTACGCCGCCCGAGGGTGCGATTTCTTAAGAAATTGGAGTATACTCTCAAGTAACATGTACAATACTTTGAATAAACACCATAAAATTTTGCAAAGAAAGCGCAGGCAGCAACGCTTGCGCTTTGTTTGCCGCACTCGTGCCTACTTCGTTTGCCTGATGAAGAATCATGTTTTCTTTCCATCCGAAACGACTGTTGCGAGCTCTTACATTTTATGGTGTTTACTCTTATTACTTTTAAACACCAATTCTGTGGTGCTTTTTTATTATAACTCTTAAGTGTCCAGAAAATCTTGAATATTTTCTTTTCCCCTACATCAAATGGAACCCAATTGATAATTTTTTTCCCTTCTTTTTAAAACAGCAGGCAGATGATCAAGTCAGAAAAATTCCAGAAATATACTGACATATATGCAGTACAGACACACAGACACACAGACCACTTGCCAAAAACCACTTTTTTGACTCAGGAGACCTTAAAATATGTAAATTAGGTGAAAACTCGATGTCGAAATTTTTGATCGAATACAATGCTTCCATTATCTACAGTACTCTGATTATGGTTACTAATACTACTACTACTAATAATAATAATAACTAGTAGGCTACGCCCACTTGGCTGGTCACTATGTTTAAATGAATTTTCAAAATAATTGGACCAGTATTTATGTTTTACATCACATTATTAAAGGGGGAAAAAAAAAAAAAAAAAAGAGAAAACTAAAATTATTTTATTGAAATTGCTCTAAACCTCGCTTCGGGTACCCGCTACCTACGGCAACTCTTTTTCCATCCGCATAGTAGTGTAAGCACCAGAACACAGACAGACGCATAGATACTTCTCTTTATTTATATAGATTAGTTGACACAAATCCTGGCATAATTTCAGATAGAAATTGTTATTTTATTGAAGTATTTGTACTTTAAATAATTTAATCTATACGCTGTTAATAAATAAATATCCTCCTTTATAGTTCCTTAAAAAATAGAGGTCCCATATTCCGCTCTTCGTTGTAATTTCTAGCCAATTTTGTCCTTTTATTACTTCCGGTGTGAAACTTTTTTTCTTTTACACACTTAACATTGCGCGTACTTTTCGTTTTCATCCCATGCTAAATCTATGGATTTTTAGCATCCCCCCCCTCTATTTATACATTTAAAATACGAGAGGTTCCAAAATAGAGGTCACTTCATGAATCTTTATACTATTCATGCAATGATGACATATATTACACCGACAAACTTTTAGCTGTATACTTACAATAATTTTCATTTAAAAATAATTGATGAATTGACTTTTCTTCTCTTTTATTTTGTGAACACTGTTACTCGTCATCTTGATAAACAAATTTCCTTCCTGCCCAATAGACCAACAAAAATAACGCTGATGCGACAACTCTCAGTTACAGTTTGTTGTTTTTAAGTACAGCTGGTTTTCTGATTTAATGAGTAGTCAGAGATATAAGTGTGGGAGCGTGTGAAGCATGCAAAAATTCAAGAAAAAGAATTTCACTTGTTAATATAATGTATAATTTTACTTCAAATATATTTTTGAGTGTGTTTATTTACATTTTTCAACAAAATAGGAAATTCCTTAGACTTCTGTCCATCTATCCGCTAATTTCCTTCTTTAAAAATGTTTTTAGAATCACATAAAACTCATATATGTCATTACAGAATTTCCAGATTTATTGTAGGAAGCTTGTCACAAAAATTTGTAGAGGTAGCACAAATGGTTTGAGTATAAAAATTCATAAAATAATTTTGATACATTACAGTCTAAGAGAAGTTTCTTATCAGCGCACGCAAAAATTTTTGCACAACGTTAATAATATAGATGAACATAGGTTTTAAAGATGCAATAAAAAAATTTTCCAATCAAAAATAACAAAATAAATATTTGCGTTTCATTTATTAGCGATGCACAAAAACATTCTTATCCTTTACGGGAAATTGATGGGGGAACTATTTCAGTTTCGTAAAAGCGAAATTATTTTTCTTACTTGCATTCAAATAATAACTATTATTATTATAAATAAAATAAAATAAAATAGTTTGTTATGGCTACCACTTTTTTTTTTTTTTTTTCAATAATAGTTTATAGAAATTACATATTAAAATTATTATTTATTAAATTTATTTT
Source organism: Salticus scenicus (assembly GCA_963930645.1). Classification (NCBI taxonomy): domain Eukaryota; kingdom Metazoa; phylum Arthropoda; class Arachnida; order Araneae; family Salticidae; genus Salticus; species Salticus scenicus. Next base: position 88,331 of record CAWVNO010001431.1, read on the forward strand.
CTGCGATGAAGGCAGGCGATTTGATTTTCATTCCAAAGAAGCATAATATATTAAATTTCGAAAAAAAAATCAATTTTTTACCAATATCCGAGAAATTTTTTAAGTATTTTACTTTCTTATATGTATGTATATATATGTGTGTGTGTGTATATATATATATATATATATATATATATATATATATATATATATAAGAAGAAAAATTTCGACTTCCCGTTTTCGATGTATTTCCATGTTTTGAGATTCCTGAACACGATTTGACCATTTTTAGAAAGTTTCTCTCTGTGAGTGTGCATAAAAAAATTTGTAGACGCTGTATCTCACGAACCAATGGACGAAATTAACCAAACTTGATTGGTCAGACCATGATTAAAATCGTTCCCGATTACATTTGTGGATCATTCACTCAACACATAGCTCTATGTTTCTACTTCTTCGTAATTTTCAGTATAACACAGTGTAGGAAGAAATTTTATATAAATGTACTAATTATATTATTTTTTTTATTTTTAAAATGAATTTAAAAAATAAATATTTAAGTAACTAACAACCAAGGAGGATTTCTTTTTTTTTTCTTTTTTCTTTTTTTTTTGTATAAGTTGAGAAATCGCTCGCCCTTCCCCGTGATGGAGTAAATTTTCAATGCTGGTATTTTTCAAAAGAACTCGTCAGTACCTTTTAAGTAAATAACTGAAGGAAATTTGTGGTAAATTAAAACAAAGTTATAAATTATTTAAAAAAAAAAAAAAAAGCATTTTTTCAGATGTTGGCACAAAATTGATTTTTTTTTTTTTTTAAATTGAGAAACACTTTCCTAAGATGAAAATCGTTTGCATGCATTCGGGAAAATAATCTTAACAAATTATCTGCATTGCGCAAATTTGCATAATAAAAAATATAGAAGAAAGTTTTGCGGTGCTACAACATACTAGTTTTTGTCAAAAAAGAAAAAAAAAAAAAAAAAAAAAAAAAAAACAATAAATTTTCTTTAAAATATCACAGATATATAATTCAACATTTCGTTTTAAAAATACTGGCGAAATCTTTTCAAGGATACTCATATTGGAAATATACTTTGTCTGGTATATTTCTCCCTCAGGGGTGGGGAAGCAACGTTTGTACATTTACAAAAAAAAAAAAAAAAAAAAAAAAAAGTAGAAGTAAACTTTTTGGATTTCTATCACTTTAAAAAATTTTTGCGCTCACACCGAGGGACAGACAGACAATTTCTCAAATTAAGTTCATCAAAACAACCCAAAAAGTGCAAAATCTGTCGAAAATTTCCCGAATCTAATGCTTTCTTCTTAAATACACTGAAGGAAGAAAAAATAAAAATAAAACATTAACTATAAATATTTATATATATTCTAATAACATTCTCCCGTCCATATAATATAAATATATAAATTAAGATTCATAATTTTAATTTTATGAAATTTATTAAATTAATAATAAAAATAACAAATGTAACTAGAACGTTAACGACAATCATAACTTACTTAAAACGGATCAACTGAATATTCGCTTTCTAGAAATCCTTTTATTATAATAATGACTTTAGATTCAAACACCTTTAAAAAATAGTATTTAAAAAATAATAGAAAATCAAATTAATAATTGAATTACTTACTCAAATAATATATTACTTTTTCGTGATTTAACATCTTTCA